>JAJJWW010005811.1:0-36728 GCA_023531295.1 Papaver armeniacum | reverse complement strand
TTGATTATTATGCAAGTTTGGGAGTGTCCTTACTTTCCTGATAGGGAACGTCCTTAAGGGGTGAAAGAAATTTTCATTCAAAGTCAAATATGGAAATGAAAAAAAAAATGTTTTTAATCGAACATTCCAAAATCGTAATGGTATGTATGAAAATGTTTTATCATCTGTTCAAAATTCCAAAACAAAAACCGTTCCCAAACCGTAGAGACATATGATAGGCTCAACTCAGACATAAATGGCCCCCTTACTAATTCCCTAAGGTCACCCCACTCATCCTTTTTTTCATTTTATTTTATTTTTTTAGAGAAAACTTAAGGGGCAAGCCTAAGAGGCAAACAAAGTAGTAAGCGAGCTTATGCCAAACTGCTTTCCTTAGTTCTTACATAATAACAATATTAAGAGATTGCAGATTTTGTAGTCTATGAATATAGATAAGACTAGTTAAAACAAAAGAAACTAGATTGATTTTTTAAATGATTGTCTCTGTAGTAGTGCTTTGCAGATCTTAAGTGATGACTAAGGTTGAATCTTCCTTTGATTGCTGATTATAAAAAACTAGAGCCTTAAAATTTCCTTGGATTCGGCTTGAACTTCAATATTCACGTCGCTGCCTCTCTTTTGCCGATTGGCTAGGTCAACGTCTCCTTTGCTCCCCATTCCCCAAGTGGCGAGTTTCCTCTTCTATCAATATTGTTTCCCCGGCATCCAAGATAGTTAGTGCGAGAGAAGTATGTTAGATTTATAGGGTCTGTATAGTACAAATTTTGATAATATAACCAAAATCACAGCAGAGCACATTGGTTCGGATCATAAGGCACGTAGTATCTGCTGATTTTCTGAGCTCTTCACTAATCAGAGAAATTTTATTTAGGCGTGATTGGGTAACTTGTGAATTATGTTATAGTCACATAAGTGTTGCTTTATGCAAAGAGATGTATGTTTGGCATTAGGCTTTATGTGATTGAAAACTAGATCACATATAGCCTTCCAATGAACCAACGGATAGTAGCATAAGTATTGTGGTGTTGAATGACTTCGAGGAAGTAAACCAAGAATTGAACCAAACCATGAAGTTTGTAGCACTCCAAATTTGCCATGTGAAGCCCCAAGAGTTTCTAGCCAAACCTCGATTCAGCTTGGGTAGTTTAGGAACATATGTGTCATAGTTTCCTCCCCACTTTTACAAATTTGGCATATTGGATCAATATAGTGTAATATGCTTGCAGTCTTTGCATTAGTGGGAAGGATTTCATGAGCACATTTCTAGATGAAGATCTTTATAATCGGAGCAATATCCATTTTCCAAATGGCCTCCCATTTCTTGTAATGGTTTCATTCATATATATAAGTAGTCAATCTTTGACTTGTAAATGGCCTTAATGAAACTTTCCAGTGTCATCTAAGTTCCATTGAATTGTATCCTCATTCCCACGGGTGAGTCTTTGAGAGATAGAATTTCTTGAGCGGTGTTGAAATTTGAAAATATGATGAATAAGGTTTGTATTCCAGGTCAGTGGGTGTCATCGGGTGAGTCGAGTAACTCCCAATATGATGAGGGCAGTGTGTGGGTTTGATGAGTTTTAGTGGAGTTTGGGATCCGGATGTCTTCCCATATTCTCATTCTTTATTCCCATTTCCAATTTTCCAAGAACGGTTTTGTTGAATGTTACTATGCCTTCCAGGATGCTTTCCATCCAAGAGTCTCCATCTTTAGCTTTGGTATCCATGTTCAACACATTTCTCCCCAACATGTGCTTTGCATCCATAAGTTGATACCATAGAGAATCTCTTGTTCGTCTCAATCCAATTTTGTGATCATAGAACCTGTTGAATAGTTCCATATTCATAAAGCCCAATCCTCCTAGCTCCTTTGGTTTGTAAACAAGCTGTCCAAGCCTTTGGGTAGTAGCCCTTGGGATTTTCGATTTTTGCCCCAAAATAAATCTCTTTGAAGCTTGTTTAGATCTTGGCAAGTTTGTTTAGAGGATTCTAAAGCTTCATTTGGTAGATACTGGTTTGTGGAGGTACAGATTTAATGAAATTCCTTACCAACGGATTGAGGGGGTATTCTTCCAACTAGATAGCCTCACCTTCAACTTGTCCACTCCTGGCTTAAAAGATTTGATTTTGCTCTCTGAGTAAATAAAGGAGATCCTAAGTACTTATCATCTAGTTGCGGAACTTTGACTCCATAATGTTGCCGATTATGGGATGAGAGATGGATCGGTGTTTATTTTGAAAAAACTCACTTGTTGAAGTTGATAAGTTGGCAGGTATTTCCAAACATGTTGAGAATGTCCATTAGATTTTGATCTTCCACTTTGTTAGCTTTGCGAGAACACCATACAAATCATCGAGAAAAGGAGGTGATTGATTGAGGGAGCATCTTTACTGAGATCTTTATTCCAAAGATGATGCCTAGATTTTCATCATGTATAAGAGTTCTAGAAAGATCTTTCATGCAAAAGAAGGAAATGAAATAGGGTGATAATGGGTCTCACCGTCTCGAGGCCTCTAGAGGGGAAGAAGAAAGTATTAGGGAGCCATTTATTAGGACAGCAGAGAGAGGTGGTGGAGATATTGCATTATTTTTTGGCACCATTGATCATTGAAGCCCATCTTGGTCATAATATTAATGAGAAAAACCCGGTCAACTCTCCAAAGGCCTTAGCCATGTCTATCTTTATCCCCATACTTCCTTTTTCACCTTTGACACCTCTTTTTAGACCTCATAGGATGTATGAGCTCATGAGCAATAACAATATTATCGATGTTTGTCTTCCCGTGTATGAAGAAGCGATTGGTATGGAGATATGATTTTAATGAGAAAAGGTTTCATTCTTTGGGCTAGCGGTTTGGATATGATTTTGTAGGTAGTATTGCAAAGGCTTATAGGTCTAAAATGAGATGGAGAGGTTGGGTTGTCTATCTTAGGTATAAGAGATAAAAGTGGTGTGACGACAGAAAAAATTTTCCCTTCCCGATTACCGTGGAGTTCGGTCAATCGACAAGTTCCAAATTCTCCGAGCTGCCATTTGGAGTGAAAACGGTTTGTAAACAAGAGTAACATTATGATTTATTAAACAATACACGAAAATTTCATTCTTATTATCAAAAACAAAGAACCAAAAGTATAGAATACAAATTATCGATGTAAAAACTATTTAAACATGACCCACACTTATTAATTATAATACTCTTTTACAAATAACAACTTCAAGAGAGAAAATAACTCTTTTACAAATCAAATAGAAGGAAACTACAACAATAAGAAAAGGTATAATCAAGTTTTCATAAGCCAACCCGATACACATGAATACATACATGAACACAAAGTGATGTACTCACTTTGACCCCAAAGCTCAATGCGCAAGCAAGCAAGCTTAGCTGTCTACCGCTCTGCCTAACCTCAACCTCAGGGAAAACAAAACAAAACAAAAAGGTGAGCCCACCCAAAAAGAGAGAGTTAATATACGATAACACAAGTATAAAGAATGCCCAAATACAAATAACGATAAGATATCGAATCGAGTAATGCATAAACAATGCGTTAAGTTTTGAGCAGATCCAGATCAAGTATCAAAGGCCTTATAAGCCAATACACAATCGAAATCATCTTAAACTAGTGAGTTCGCAATAATCTCTCGAGGTCCGAATAACCATCTGGCCGAGGTTTTATCGGAAAACCACCCTATCGCCTGACGATCTTCCGCAGCGTCACCATTAATATGGATTGCCCCTTGTGGGCCCGCAAACTCATCGCAGTGTTGTAATCAAGAGGATGCTCAACGCAGTTCATAAATAGTGCAAACTTCAAAATACGAATCGAACAAACCATCAATAAAATATTGATTCATAAACCATGAAATCAACTTACCTTAGCTTTTCGCATAAAACAAGATCATAAATGGACAAGTATTAAATCATAGAGTGGGCATAAACTCGGAACCATTAAGTGTATTGAAATCGAGATTTTGCACAAAAGCTTCGTTTTCAAACCACTATTATTAAAAACTTACCATGGGCCTCATTTAAAATCAAACTCAATAAAATATAACATTTTAGAAACTAGAAAAAGACCTCCATTAATACAAAAATATCTAGCAAATATAAGGAATGCATTAACTCCAACAACAAAGGAAACATAATTTAAAACCAATAGCAGAATTTTTGAAACTTGAGTTTGGAGAGCCTATGTTCAAAAATTTGTGTAGACTTCATTACACAACGAAAATGAGTGATTCTTATCTCATTTTAAAGAAGAAAGAATAGGGTATCATAAAAAAATTATTAGGAAAAACAAAAAAGTTAAAGAACAGGTCTAAACCACGCTTGAAAAGTCTGACTAAACTGTCCACGAGAAAACCAAAGATTTTGGTAGTCGACATTCAAAAATTCGTATAAATACACAATGAAATTTAGAAGTTTTGGTATCATTAGAAATCTAAGAAACCCCACTTTGACATAAAAATGACAAAAAAGGTTAATGTGGTACATAACTATGTTTAAATCTCTCAACAAAACATGACAGAAGTGCTGCCCTTCAGAAAATTCAGTTTTAGTAGTCTGTAATCAAAAATTCGTGTAGAATTCATTATGCAACGGAATTTTGCAAACTTGGTCTCGTTTGAAAGATGAGAAATCCCTCTTTGACATAAAAATAGTAGTAATAAGTATTGAGGAGTTTATATATGTGCAAAAGTCTCGTCAAAAAAGAACAACAACACAGTTTCAGAATTTTCAGTTCATAAACAAGATCATAAGATTGTTTCAAAGACTAATTGATGATTCAAAGGAACAAGATTAATACCAAATACCCAATTTAAGAAACCCAATTGAGTTCAAAATAAATAAAATTATTATTTAGCATCAACATGACCAAATTATTGAGAATTGAATTCAATCTTCCATGAAAATAAACTTAAACAAGAAAGAATTCCCACATATCGAATTCCAAATAGGAGAAGTGATTTCTATGAAATTGAAAGAACCCATGGTTAGATTTATGAGAAATATAGTTTAAATACCAAATTAGAATAAATCCTTAATTTGTTTCATGAACCCTAAAACCAAATTTAAGAAGAACTACTATGAATTACTTTCAAAACATCATAAACCCATCATATAGACTATCACAAGAGTATAAAAAAATCTTGAGTTCAACTGAATATGAAATCAGAGAATCAAATTAATGAAAATCAATTGAAAATAGTTTCAAACAAGGATTTTCCCCTACCTTTTGTGTAGTTAACGGATCCAAAAGCCACCCAATTGAATCAAACACCATAAAACAAGCTTTAATTTCCAAGTTCTATGACAGAAATTTAATATTTTTGTGATAAAATCTCTTTTCTTTTGATGCAGAGAAGAAGAAGAGAAAAGAAAGACCTGATTTCAATCGAAACTCAGGTAACATTATCATAGAGCCTCAAATGACCAAAACACCCCTGTTTTGATGAAAAATCGACACATCAACTTGTGAGTGTCACTTTGTCGCAAATTTTAGTATAAAAACTCTATTAGCATCTGCATACACGCTACGGGCAGGAATACACATAGAGGAATATAATTTCTCAGGCAAAAACCAGTGTTTCTCAACCGAAACACAACGACAACTAGATTTCACACTCCACATTGTGCTGCTTCTAGTCTTCCAATCCAAAAGAATTGGGCTCGCACCCTAATATTTTATGAAAAAGAACGCTGGTACTACATTATTACCCACTTAAAAAGAATTTCGTCCCGAAATTCAAAACAAAGAAAGAAACTCACGAATGTTACCTCCTAGTAACTCCAGACAGTTCTCGTGGATCTCAGATTCTAACTCCCAAGTTGTCTCTTCGAAGTAGTGATGTTGCCAAATTACTTTCACCAAGATGGTTGTCTTTACTAGTTCTTGGATCTCAATTCTCTTATTGAGACCCTTCACTTCTTAGCTGAAGCAGAAAGCGCTGAACTTGCACTAATCGGAATCAACAAAACAAACTTTAAAACGATTAAACTTGTTATTAGTAACTACTCATTACTAACAACTCAATCATATATAAATCATGGCATCTGGTTGTTTTTCAAAAATTTCGGAAAATAAGGAGATTCTTAACACTTTTTCAAAACCTTTAATGAAATCAATGTTTCAATACCAAAATTTCCAAACAAAATTGAGTAAAATTGCGGAAAACACTTATTCAAAACAAAGAAAATCCCAAAGGGAAATCGAAACGCATTCTCTGATACCAACTGTGACGACCCGGAAAATTTTTCCCTTCGAGTCGGCAGTGGAGTTCAGTCAACTGACAAGTTCCAAATTCTCCGAGCTACCACTTGGGGTGAAAACAATTTGTAAACAAGAGTAACATTATGATTTATTAAACAATATACGAAAATTTCATTCTTATTATCAAAACAGTGAACCAAAAGTATGTAATATAGATTATCGATATAAAACTATTTAAACATGACCCACACTTATTAATTATAATACTATTTTTACAAATAACAACTTCAAGAGAGAAAGTAACTCTTTTTACAAATCAAATAGAAGGAAACTACAACAATAAGAAAAGGTATAATCGTTTTTCATAAGCCAACCCAGATACACATGAATACATACATGAACACAAAGTGATTTACTCACTTTGACCCCAAAGCTCAATGCACCAAGCTTAAGCAAGCTTACTGCTTCAAGCCAACCTCAACCTCTGTGGAAAACAAAACAAATAAACAAAAAGGTGAGCCACAGCCCAGTAGAGAGTTAATGATACGATAACACAAGTATAAAGAATGCCCAAATACAAATAACGATAAGATATCTAATCGAGTAATGCATAAACAATGCGTTAAGTTTTTGAGCACATCCATATCGAAGTATCAAAGGCCTTGTAAGCCAATACACAATCGAAATCATCTTAAACCAGTGAGTTCGCAATAATCTACTGTGAGGGTCCGAATAACCATCTGTCGATGTTTATCAGAAAACCACCCTATCGTCCCGGACGATCTTCCGCAGGTCACCATTAATATGAATTGCCCCTTGTGGGCCCGACAAACTCATCAGTAGTGTTCGTAATCAAGAGGATGCTGAACGCAGTTCATAAATAGTTCGCAAACTTCGTTGAATACGAGAATCGAACAAACCATCAACAAAATATTGATTCATAAACCATGAAATCAACTTATCTTATCTTTTCTGCATAAAAAAAGATCATAAATGAAGACAAGTATTAAATCATAGAGCTGGGCATAAACTCAGAACCATTAAGTGTATTGAAATCAGAGATTTTGCACGAAAGCTTCGTTTTCAAACCACTATTGTTCAAAACTTACCATGGGCCTCATTTAAAATCAAACTCAACAAAATCTAACATTTTAGAAACTAGAAAAGACCTCCATTAATACAAAAATCTCTAGAAAATATAAGGAATTCATTAACTCCAACAACAAAGGAAACATAATTTAAACCAAGAGCAGAATTTTCAGAAACTTCAGTTTGGAGAGCCTATGTTCAAAAATTTGTGTAGACTTCATTACACAACGAAAATGAGTGATTCTTATCTCATTTTAAAGAAGAAATAATAAGGTATCATAAAAAAATTATTAGGAAAAACAAAAAGTTAAAGAACGGGTCTAAACCACGCTTGAAAAGTCTAACAAGAACTGTCCACAAAAAAACCGAGCGGTTTTGGTAGTCGAGCATTCGAAAATTCGTATAAATACACAATGAAATTTAGAAGATTTGGTACCATTAGAAATATAAGAAACCCCACTTTGAAATAAAATGACAAAAAGGTTAATGTGGTACATAACTATGTTTAAATCTCAACAAACATGACAGTAAGTGCTGTCCTTCGAAAATCTCGATTTTAGTAGTCTCTGTAATCAAAAATTCTTGTAGAATTCATTACGCAACGGAATTTAGCAAACTTGGTCTCTTTTGAAAGCTGAGAAATCCCTATTTGACATAAAAATAGTAGGAAGAAGTATTGAGGAGCTTATATATGTGGAAAAGTCTCGACAAAAAGAACAAAGAACACGGTTTGAATTTTCTATCTTATAAACAAGATCATAAGATTGTTTCAAAGACAAATTGATGATTCAAAGGAACAAGATTAATACCAAATACCCAATTTAAGAAACCCAATTGAGTTCAAAATAAATAAAATTATTATTTAGCATCAACATGACCAAATTATTGAGAATTGAATTCAATCTTCCATGAAAATAAACTTAAACAAGAAAGAATTCCCACATATCGAATTCCAAACAGGAGAAGTGATTTCTATGAAATTGAAAGAACCCATGGTTAGATTTATGAGAAATATAGTTTAAATACAAATTAGAATAAATCCTTAATTTGTTTCATGAACCCTAAAACCAAAATTTAAAGAAGAACTACTATGAATTACTTTCAAACATCATAAACCCATCATATAGACTATCACAAAGAGTATAAAAATCTTGAGTTCAATCAATATGAAATCGAGAATCAAATTAATGAAAATCAATTGAAAATAGTTTCAAACAAGGAGTTTCCCCACCTTTTGTGTAAATGAACGGATCCAAAAGCCATCCAATTGAATCAAACACCATAAAACAAGCTTTAATTTCCAAGTTCTATGATAGAAATTTAATATTTTTGTGATAAAATCTCTTTTCTTTTGATGCAGAGAAGAAGAGAATAAGAAGTGAAAAGAAAGACCTGAGTTCAATCGAAACTCATGTGTAAACATTATCATAGAACCTCAAATGACCAAAATACCCATGTTTTGATGAAAAATCGACACATCAACTTGTGAGTGTCACTTTGTCGCAAATTTTAGTATAAAAACTCTATTAGCATCTGCATACACGCTACGGGTAGGCTCACACAGAGAGGAATATAATTTCTCGGCAAAAATCAGTGTTTCTCAACCGAAACACAACGACAACTAGATTTCATACTCCACATTGTGCTGCTTCTAGTCTTCCAATCCAAAAGAATTGGGCTCGCACCCTAATATTTTATGAAAAAGAACAATGGTACTACATTATTACCCACTTAAAAATAATTTCGTCCCGAAATTCAAAACAAAGAAAGAAACTCACGAATGTTACCTCCTAGTAACCCCAGACAGTTCTCTCGGATCTCAGATTCTAACTCCCAAGTTGTCTCTTTGAAGTAGTGATGTTGCCAAATTATTTTCACCAAGATGGTTGTCTTTACTAGTTCTGGATCTCAATTCTCTTATTAAGACCCTTCACTTCTTAGCTGAAGCAGAAAGGCTGAACTTGCACTAATCGGAATCAACAAAACAAACTTTAAAACGGTTAAACTTTTTATTAGTAACTACTCATTACTAACAACTCAATCATATATAAATCATGGCATCTGGTTGTTTTTCCAAAATTTCAGAAAATAAGGAGATTCTTAACACTTTTTCAAAACCTTTAATGAAATCAATGTTTCAATACCAAAATTTCCAAACAAAACTGAGTAAAATTGCGGAAAACACTTATTCAAAACAAAGAAAATCCCAAAGGGAAATCAACGTATTCTCTGATACCAACTGTGACGACCCGAAAAAATTTTCCCTTCGAGTCGGCCGTGGAGTTTAGTCAGCTGACAAGTTCCAAATTCTCCGAGCTGCCATTTGGGGTGAAAACAATTTGTAAACAAGAGTAACATTATGATTTATTAAACAATACAAGAAAATTTCATTCTTATTATCAAAACAGTGAACCAAAAGTATGGAATACGAATTATCGATATAAAACTATTTAAACATGACCCACACTTATTAATTATAATACTCAACTTCAAGAGAGAAAGTAACTCTTTTTACAAATCAAATAGAAGGAAACTACAACAATAAGAAAAGGTATAATCGTTTTTCATAAGCCAACCTGGATACACATGAATACATACATGAACACAAAATGATGTACTCACTTTGACCCCAAAGCTCAATGCACCAAGCTTAAGCAAGCTTACTGCTTCAAGCCAACCTCAACCTCTGTGGAAAACAAAACAAAACAAAAAGGTGAGCCACAGCCCAGTAGAGAGTTAACGATACGATAACACAAGTATAAAAAAGGCCCAAATACAAATAACGATAAGATATTGATAGACACATTTTTGTGTCTAATTTGATCTCAATACTATATATTGTTGGCACTCGATTTTGTACTTATTATGATGTTTTGTGTGTTTGTAGGTATTTTTGGGAAATAAACATTTTTGGAAAAATCGGCTCGAAAAACTACTCGGAGAACCCCCGGAGGACATTTACTATTCGGACTCCCACCATGGATAAGGGGCACCCAGTTGATAAGGGGTGACCACTTTCTAATCGCACCCCTGGTCCGGATAAGGGGAGGTCATCCCCTACATTTTGAATTTTGGAAGTTGGCTGGAAATGTTTTATGCAGCGAACAAGATTTAGGGTTTGAATTCTACTTCGGTTCTACATAGATTCAATTACCAGATCTAGTATAGATGGACTCTAACTGACTAAACAGGCCCGGTATGTCTATTAAATTCGCAAAAACTGGGCTGGAAAATCAATTCTCGACAAATAGAGGAATACTTTTCTCGGGTTTGTTGAGACATTCAGGCGAGAACTGGGGAGAGATTTAACCGGAGTTATGCATGGATTTGGATTTTTATTATCCCGGTTTATCGAAACAGGACTAGTAGATGCATTAGATTCGAAGAAAAAGAAGATTTCCACATAAACAGAGAAGAAATATTCTGGATTTTCCGAGCCGTTTGTTGTATCTCGCATGTGCTCGAGTATGTTATAATTGATCTGCTACGTGTTTGGATGAAGAATAAATGATATTGGAGTGTGCCAACTATATCCAGACGCGTGAGAATAGAGAGAAGAAAAATATAAGGGAATAATATCTCGAAAATTGCAGAGAGTGATTGCGGAAGATTTTTGGAGTTATTGCTGATATTTGGAGGATCTGTTGGGTATATATAGAAGTCTGGGACATTGTCGAAGGGGGATGGAGAGTTAGAAACGAAACAGGTGAGAAATCGTGAGTTGCCGAGCTTGTCTCTGCTCCGCCATTAAAGGGAGAACGAAGAACATTAGGACTGAGGTGACAAATCGTATTGCTACAATGACAACGACTCAGGCGGAGGTGCGTGAAGTTAAGGAGGCAATCGTTTTTGAATAGTGCCAAATGACACATCATATATATCGTTCTTCGTAACAGCTTTGGTTTGTAACAAATATAATTGTTACAAACCCGGTTTTCAATATTCATTCCATTTTCACCTCTTGTAAACACTTTTTGAGCAATGAAAAATTATTCTAAGTGTGTTTCCAATATGAGCTAGAACCCATCACTCGGGGACAACTGAGGAAGCAACTTTTCATGATTGTGGTAAATGAATTAATTCTTTATATGACTTTTTGCATAGATTTAATTGTTTTATGATTTCTATTAATTATCTCATTATTTTGTCTCGATGTCATGCTTAGTTTAAATTACTTTTGATGCGTCATGCTTACGACTTACAGATAATGTTTTATGAAATCTATTTTTGGCAAGGAATTAGAGTCACAACTTCTTTTGTTTGAGCTATATTGTCTCGAGTTAATGACTGAACCACAAGAATATGAAAAGTAGTGAAATCCTGCGTCCTAGTGACTCTTCATCCTGTGACAATATTTGTATATATTCTCTTTTATTTTCTTTTATTAATTCTTAAAATCAATCTCGTCAAGTCCAAGTGAACGACAACCCTTCTTACTACAACATCATTGAAAAATACCATCAGATATCGAATCGAGTAATGCATAAACAATGCGTTAAGTTTTTGAGCACATCCATATCGAAGTATCAAAGGCCTTATAAGCCAATACACAATCGAAATCATCTTAAACTAGTGAGTTCGCAATAATCTACTGTGAGGGTCCGAATAACCATCTGTCGAGGTTTATCAGAAAACCACCCTATCGTCCCGGACGATCTTCCGCATGTCACCATTAATATGGATTGCCCTTAGTGGTCCCGACAAACTCATCGTAGTGTTCGTAATCAAGAGGATGCTCAACGCAGTTCATAAATAGTTCGCAAACTTCGTTAAATACGAGAATCGAACAAACCATCAACAAAATATTGATTCATAAACCATGAAATCAACTTACCTTAGCTTTTCTGCATAAAACAAGATCATAAATGCAGACAAGTATTAAATCATAGAGCTGGGCATAAACTCGGAACCATTAAGTGTATTGAAATCAGAGATTTTGCACGAAAGCTTCGTTTTCAAACCACTATTGTTCAAAACTTACCATGGGCCTCATTTAAAATCAAACTCAACAAAATCTAACATTTTAGAAACTAGAAAAGACCTCCATTAATACAAAATCTCTAGCAAATATAAGGAATTCATTAACTCCAACAACAAAGGAAACATAATTTAAACCAAGAGCAGAATTTTCAGAAACTTCAGTTTGGAGAGCCTATGTTCAAACATTTGTGTAGACTTCATTACACAAATAAAATGAGTGATTCTTATCTCATTTTAAATAAGAAAGAATAAGGTATCATATAAAAATTATTAGGAAAAACAAAAAGTTAAAGAACAGATCTAAACCATGCTTGAAAAGTCTGACAGTAAACTGTCCACAGAAAACCAGCAGTTTTGGTAGTCGACATTCAAAAATTCGTATAAAAATCATTACACAATGAAATTTAGAAGTTTTGGTACCATTAGAAATCTAAGAAACCCCACTTTGACATAAAAATGATAAACAAGGGTAATGTGGTACATAACTATGTTTAAATATCTCAACAAAATATGACAGAAGTGCTGTCCTTCAGAAAATTCAGTTTTAGTAGTCTGTAATCAAAAAATTCGTGTAGAATTCATTATGCAACGGAATTTAGAAAACTTAGTCTCGTTTGAAAGCTTAGAAATCCCTCTTTGACCTAAAAATAGTATGAAGAATTATTGAGGAGCTTACATATGTGGAAAAGTCTCGACAAAAAAGAATAGCAGCACAGTTTCAGAATTTTCAGTTCATAAACAAGATCATAAGATTGTTTCAAAGACAAATTGATGATTCAAAGGAACAAGATTAATACCAAATACCCAATTTAAGAAACCCAATTGAGTTCAAAATAAATAAAATTATTATTTGGTATCAACATGACCAAATTATTGAGAATTGAATTCAATCTTCCATGAAAATAAACTTAAACAAGAAAGAATTCCCACATATCGAATTCCAAATAGGAGAAGTGATTTCTATGAAATTGAAAGAACCCATGGTTAGATTTATGAGAAATATAGTTTAAATACCAAATTAGAATAAATCCTTAATTTGTTTCATGAACCCTAAAACCAAATTTAAGAAGAACTACTATGAATTACTTTCAAAACATCATAAACCCATCATATAGACTATCACAGGAGTATAAAAAAATCTTGAGTTCAACTGAATATGAAATCAGAGAATCAAATTAATGAAAATCAATTGAAAATAGTTTCAAACAAGGATTTCCCCCCTACCTTTTGTGTAGCAAACGAATCCAAAAGCCACCCAATTGAATCAAACACCATAAAACAAGCTTTAATTTCCAAGTTCTATGATAGAATTCAATAGTTTTGTGATAAAGTCTCTTTTTCTTTTGATGTAGAGAAGAAGAGAATAAGAAGTGAAAAGAAAGACTTGAGTTGAATCGAAATTTAAGTGTAAACATTATCATAGAACCTCAAATGACCAAAACGCCCTTGTTTTGATGAAAAATCGACACATCAACTTGTGAGTGTCACTTTGTCGCAAATTTTAGTATAAAAACTCTATTAGCATCTCCATACACGCTACGATCAGGCTCACACAGAGAGGAATATAATTTCTCAGGCAAAAACTAGTGTTTCTCAACCGAAACACAACGACAACTAGATTTTACACTCCACATTATGCTGCTTCTAGTCTTCCAATCCAAAAGAATTGGGCTCGCACCCTAATATTTTATGAAAAAGAACGGTGGTACTACAAGTGGAGTTCATTTCTTTGAGCATATGGCCAGAGGTGAAAAAATGTTGTACCATTTTGACAATATCTTCTCTTATCAGCTCCCAATTGGCTTGAAAGAAATTTGGTGGAAATCCATCAGGTCCAGGAGCTTTATCTTTTGCCATACTAAACAAGATGGCTTTAACTTTAATATAGGTTGGGGTTTGATTAAGGATAAAATTATCTATGGTGGTAATGATAGATGGCATGAGGTTAATGATTTTTGGGTTGATGATGGGTGTTTCAGCAGTGGCCATCTTAGTGAAATGTTGGGTGAAGCATTTCTTCAATTCTTGATAATCAGAAATCCAGTTGCCATTACTATCCTTGATAGTATCTATCTTGTTTCTTCTAGTTCTGCATTTAGTAGCTCTATGAAAGTAGCTAGTGTTTTGATCCCCCAATTTGATGAATTGGTCCCTACTTTTTGTCTTACAAAAACTTTCTTCAATATCATGCCAATCTCTGAGAGTTTTTCTGGCCAAGCTAACAACTTCACTTCTATCAGCTCTGAAATAGTTGTTATGAAGCCAAGAAAGATGTTGCTTGCATTCATCAATGTTAGTTTTGATATTACCATAAACTTCCTTATTCCAAACTATTAGATGAAGTTTGATATCTTTCAGCTTTCTTGCAATAACTGGAGCTAGAGAGATCTCTTCTCCAACACTCAGCAATGATATTCCTACAATCCTTGTGGTCCAGCCAAGGACCAAAGAATTTAAAGGGAATTTTACCAAGATGCCAAGAGGGATTGGATTTAAGAAGGATAGGATGGTGATCAGAGCCAATGGCTAGAATATTAGATATGGTAGTGTTGGGATATAAGAGGAGCCAGCTTTCAGTAGCTAGCCCTCTGTCCAATCTTTATTCAGTGAGAGCATGGCCACTTCTTTTGTTAGACCAAGTGAAAGGGCAACCAGTGGTGCCAAAATCAACTAAATCCAGTTCAAGGATTTTGTTGCTAAAAAGATTAGCCTTATTAACATCAATAGGCCGAGTGCTAAACTTTTCAGTATCATGTAGAATGATATTAAAGTCTCCAATTATTAACCATGGCAAAGCATTGTTTAAAGAAGTACTTTCCAAGAGTTAATTTTACTAATGGTGTCATAGGGGTTACCATAGTAACCAGTAAATAACCAAGGAGTGCCACCGACAGGATTGACTATAGTATTAATATGATTTTGGAGATCAATATATAATCTCAAGATCAAGATTACTTTTCCATATCAATACTAAGCCACCAGCAGTGCCACTAGCCCCTCCTGGATTAACAAACCAGTAATTCTGAACATTGATATCTTTCATAGTTTTCTTGAGCTTGTCTTGTTTTTGTTTAGTTTCAGAGATGAAAAGGATATCAGGGTTGAGTTTATTTAATATGTCATTGAGGTACTTTTTAGCATCCTTTGTACCCAATCCTTGGCAATTCCATGCCAAAGTGGTAAAGAATTGCCAGAAGTAGGATACATTAGGATAATTAGAGATGAGCCTTCTAGCAATATGATCATAGAATATGGGTAGACTAAAGTGACAAATTAAGCTCATTATTAGTAAGAGAGTATAAAAATGTACCAGAGCAGTGGAGGAGGAGCTGCCTGAGTCACCATTAGTTATCAAGGGAGAGCTTGAACCCAGATGTTCAGCAGAGAGGTCAGCATGGTCTTTGAATCTTTTTTGGCAATCAGAGTCACTGGATATGAAGTCCATTTTTTCCTTAGTAGGTAGAGGCTTCTTACTTTTAGCTTCCAAGGTATTTGTCATGGCAGGAGAAGTATCAGCTTGCTCAAACATGTGAGCTTTCTTCTTTTCCTTCCATGCTTCCTTCTTCTTCTTAGCTATTCTAGATTCCATTATTTCCTTAATATGAGCAAGGGTTGGGAGGGTATTGAATGTGAATGGTTTTGGTGGTGGTGGTGTGTGTGTGTGTGAGGAGGGGGATGCAGGGGAAATGCCATCAGGATTCACAGCTGGAGTGTGGTCATTAGTTGAAGCACCAGCTTGTTTGGTTCTTGCAGCAGCTTTCATTTTTGGTAGTTATTTCTTATAATTTCCAACAATTTTCTTGGAGATCTCCAGTTTCCTGTTTTTTATTTGACAAGCTATGACATCAGGATGGGGGGATTCAGTTTCCACAGAAATTGATGGTTGTGCTCCAAAAGTGATAGGATCATGAGAGGAGGAAGCAATGTTTGCAATTGCTTTTTATAGCTCCATCTTTTTTGCAGCCTTCATTTTGATTTCAAACTCAGCTGCAGCATCGGCATTAAAGTAATTCCTGTGTATAATATTTCTTCCTGCTTGAATAATTTTTTGTTTATGGGTTTTAGGAGGGGGGTTTGGTTGAGGTGTTGGTAGGTTGTTGTAGTGGTATTGAGATGGGTTTGGTGGTGTAGGGCAAAGGGGGATAGGATGATCTAAAATTCTGCAAACCTTACAAAATTTTATTCCATTCAGAGCATAGTTAAACTCCATCCAGTGAGAAATTGTTGGAGTTTCAAAAGCTTCTATGCCAAACTTTAGAGGTCTTGTAACATCAATTGTGAGTTTTACTTCCAGGTTCTTTTCGAATCTATCTCTCCCATAAGCTTTCTTTGATGATTGGTATACACCAATGGGTCTGAGGATGTTTTGAATGTCAGGGATGATGTGGGATGGAATTCTTTTGATGAGCAACCAGATCATCACCTTTGAGAATTGTTCTTCATGAATCAAGTCAGGACCTCCTACAGGAACTCCTACTAGAACCATCAGTTTGTCAAAGACTCCTCTTGTTCCTCCATTTCTCAAAGTTGAGTAATCTTCCTCATGAGTGAGTCTAAGAATATAGTAATTTCTTCTCCTGTTCCAAATATCCAACTCAACTCTACTTTGGAGTTCCCAATAGTTGTTGATGAAGTTACTTACTTTAGAAGTTTGGAAGCAAACATTACTGCAGAGTTTACCAACAAAGCACCATTTCCATTCTAGAGGTTGTTTTGTTTTAACATTTTCAGGGTTTATGAAGACTTAAGGAAAAAGATCCTCAGGGATTGTTAAGGATGTGTTCATCTTGGTGACTAGGTTCTCAATGCTTGGGGTGGTTGTGTTTGAAGATGAAGCCATAATTGTGTATTGCTCAATTTTGCAGGTATATGGAAATGGGGAGTAATGTTCACTGGGGATATTAAGGTGATGAAGAAAGTTGTGTAATTAGTAGGAAAAAGCCAGACTTTAATTTGAATCAGGGTCACGGGTTTGTAAGTTTGTTCATTGTTGTTTTCCACATTCTGGTGGTTAAGGAGTCCTGTGGAGTTTGTATGATGAAGTTGTTGTGTAAGAATCACTATATTGAGTTCACCAGTACGATCACTTGTTGCTCCTTGTTGATCTTTCACTTTAACCTGTGTACGGTTAGTCAAGTGTTGTGGCCGAGGCTTGATGACTAATGGGACTTGGATATTTACCTTGTGACAAGACAAGCAAATAGGACTAAACAACATTTTATGTTTTTTTACCTTGAGTCAGATGATAACTAGTGTAGTGTTATATGTAACTTTCATTGACCAAAGGGTTCCAGCCATGTTTGGCCCTTCCCTCCGAATTAGTGACATTTAGCTGTGATGTAATATTTCTTTTGCTATCACTGAGATGGTATGAGCCCAGCACCCAAAGGGTAGTGAACCATACCCGAATCCACATCCGAGGGTAGTGAACCATACCCGAATCCACATCCGAGACATTAAGAATTTTGCAAATGCCAAGTGTTTTGAACCACAACGCATGTACCAATTAATGGTGTTAGGGTATAGGTGAATTTCCTAAACATAGGGACAATAGACTTGACCAGACACAGTTGTGTCTAATCATAACGATTAGTGTCGCTTAATTCCATAATTAAGATAAAAACTAAGGCGATAAACGGTTGTGATGAGGAGTCGGTTGCTCTTCCCAACCATATTATAAGAGAAAGAGAGGAGAAGCCTTTCAGTTTCTTATTCAGTTTCTTAATCATAGAAGCAGAGAATTTCAGATTCTATTCTTAGAGTGAATCTCAAAGAATGTCGCGAGTATTGTATTGTGATGAAGGTATAGTGGAGGAGACACCAGATATGTTGATGGAAAGAACTCTGGATTGGTATAATCCTCATATACCCATTTCTAGTCTGCCATATGAGATTGCTTTCCCAAATGGCCGAGAAGCAGTGAACTACACCCGCAACTTTAACTGGCATTGGGCTAATCTGTGCCACAATCGGAGAGTAAAGATGGAGCAGATGTATGATCAAATCCCTCATGGACTTGGGAAAATTGTAAATAGACCAAGATTTAATCTTCCCTCTTCTAATCAGGTAAAAAAATTTAGCATGCAAAAATTATGGTAGACTGATTTTCTTGCAACAACAAATTTGACCATGAAAGTTGTGTTTAGACAATTTACAGTGCCTATTATTGAAATTGTTGTTCCACCTAATTTCCAGGGTGTTTTTGGAGATGGGGATGGTGCTGCTTCTGGGGGTGATGAGAGAAGGAATGAGTTTCAAGACAGTGTTAATGAAATTGGGAGTGGTAGTGGGAGTGATAGCGGTGGTGGCAATGATGGAAATGATGGCAATGATGGTGGGAACAGGGCTAGGGACGAGGGAGCACCAGCCCACCGCCGGTGAGGAACAGGAAGGACAAGAAGCTCCGCCTAACCCATTTGGAGATAGGGTGTGGGGAGTTAGAGATGGTTGGGTGGTGTTTGAAACTCATCCCCGGCGTGGTCGGTTTGTGATCAGTGAAGGGGTGGTGTTGGTGGGTGATCGGTATATGGTGTGCGATGAAGTACGTCAATGCTTCTATGTAGTTACCATGCCAGCACCTGTCAGGGCAGCAATCCGAGAGAATGCCTCCTTCCCATTCCTCTTTATTTTGTAACGTTCCCTCAGTTGGACATGCTGACCCCTGTGATTGGCCAAATGGTCACTGATGTAGCAGCCATTGCTAATGCAGGACATGGTGAAGTAAATCCACCCCAAGGTGGTCCAAATCCAGCGCCTGAGGCAGAGCCAATCCATCCCAATCCAGAAGGAGTGCAAGTAGTAGATCCAGTTAGTCAAGATCTTGCAGGTGGAGCTACAGGGCCATATGGAGATGCTGCAGGTGAAGCTACAGGGCCATCTGGGGATGATGCCAACTAAAAAGGTAATTTTCACAGAAAAACTCCGAGAGAAGTGAGGAATAGCCAACATGCAAAAGAAAACATAATCTCCATGATTTTTTTTGTTAACTGGGTACTTTATGGTTTTTGTGTCTATGGATAGAATGCTTGTTGTTTTTTTGGTAATTAACTTCAGTTAAAGGCAAACAAGTTTTACTTATGATTAAGTAATTTGTTGTAGATAGTATTCTAATCTTAATATAACTAATTTTCCTACATAATGTAGTAATTTTAAACCCGAATTCATGGTAGCAATTGTATGTGTAGCTAGTATTAGTTAGATAGTCCAATTTTGTGGAATTAGAGGTAGAGGGATGCATGATATTGGGATTACGGATGATGAGGGATTGAGAATCACTTAGAATGGTAGTTAATGGGTTCTCAGAGGGGTAAAGGGTAAGGTGATTAGAAAACATATAAGGAGAACATACCTGATCAAACCTTATTTTGATCCTCCAGAGGGGGAAGAAGGCATAAAAGGATTTGTAGGAACACAAGCCCCCAAGAGTAAAGATGATAGAGGTGAAATTCGTCAAATAGATTAGCCTGATTTGCTTTTGTTGATCCAGAGCTATGCTCAGGTACAACTTTAGTAAGAGAAATTGTGGTAATTTGTAGTCTTCAGGCTGGAGATTCTCAAATACAGTTGAGTCGTAGTTGGTGATTGAAGTGCATAAATCTGATGGTAATGAGTAGTAAAATAGATGCATTTTCTTGTAGCTCCGGTACTGATTGTTCTTCATGGAAGGGAAAAATCCTGCTTCCAAAGTTGTATAGGTAGTGATTTGTCTCTGTGTTATTCCATTTGCATAATTTATAATTTGAGTGATTTGTGTGATTTGGGTGACGTTCTTCCTCTTGTCTCCTATGATGTCTCCTGAGATGTTTTTGTGACTATTGTGATTGATGCAATTACAACAACACGATTGATAGTGAATTGGAGTAGCCATTCGAGCTCAGAATAGAAGGAAAGCTAACATTAGGTGGAATTCCGGCGAACAAACCGGTAGAAAATGACAGTTGAGAAGAAACAAACAAATAAAACGGCTAGAAAAGACCGGCCGTGAGAGAGATCAGGTAAACATTAAGAGAGAGAGAGTGATTCGTAGCAAATGAAGATTTGCTAGAGGTCCACCACTCATCCCTCTCGTATGAGTGTTTTGGAGTGGTTTTTGGGGCGGGTTTATCCAGAATTGCTGGCGTCTATTAGCAAGCCTTGTGGAACTGTGATGAAATGAACAATACATAGTTTGTGAGCCTATGGCTGGATTGCCAGATCATCAAACTCACTTGGCAACCAGTAAGTTAGAAGGTCGGTTTGTGATTCGTAACGGAAACTCTATCTCTTCTGCTTCTTTTTTTGGCTTTTATTACGGTAAGTTCTATGAACGCAACCAGCATCCGGTAGGTTTCCGCATAGAATTCTTGATGGCCTGTCACATTGACAAACCAAGAAATTTGAGGTTTGTGAATTGCGTAAGAAACTATATCTAGTGGCGGAGCAAGACACAATACAAAATAGCGGTCGATGCCGTATTCCCAAAAAAATAAGATAATTTCAAGGAACGATGATTTATGATTCCCCTCTTCAGGAAATTGGATTCACTTCCCACCATCCAAACATGTCATTATATTATCACGCATATCTATGGTATCATCTGAAATTTTTATAGACAATTTATTATCTATACTTACAAAAGTGTATATTCACGGTTGCTTGTTTGTCCCTTTTTTTTTTAATAAATAAATTAATAAATAAATTAATTATTTAGTTCTACCACACCCATAAAATATCATATATTTAAATAAATCTTTACCCTCACATTTTTTTTTATGAATTAAAAATTATGTGATATTGTATTAATTTTGTTTGTGTCATAAGAGTGGCCTCTAACCATTGTTCCACCTTGGTTGGAATTGATAAAAAAGATAAATCAACAAAGATTAAATATTAATTAGTATAAGTATTTTATTAATTAGTATAAGTGATTTGTCTAGAATAAATCTATGGTGGTTTGTTCAACTTATGTATAAGTGTTTTATTAATTTAGGAAACATTAATTTCTCATGATAAATGATTTATTAATTTTACATCATAAATATCCCTTAATTAATATTAATACATATCTCCATCAATAAGTAATAATTTTGACAAAATTATTTCAATAGATAAGTGGTGGTGGTGGTAGTAGAGGAAGAAGTAAGTGGTGGAAGCCAAAGTGGTGGAGGCGGTAACATTAGTTTTGGTGGAAGAAATAGTGGCGCCTGGATGGTTTTAATGGCGGTGGTATTAGTCTTTTCTTTTTGAATCAAAAATAATAAAAAAATTTACATGATGGGTAACATTGTATTGTGAAAAGTATAGTTGGTTGTTTTTGACACGATCAAAAAAGAAAAAAATACTTTTGGGATGATACAAATTTTTGTTTTTTGGTGCTCAACCTTTGTTTTTCAGTTAACAAAAAACATATAGTTGAATAAATTAAACTCTAAACTTTAAATGGAGAACTTTTATATGGAAAATTAATGAAGATGAGTAGTAATTGACTATGTTAATTATGTCCTACAAAGGATAACACTATAAATTAGAAATGATGAATTATTCTCAAAATACATTATCTCAAAAAACTTATTTAGTATCAAGGTTTTTCCGTCAATAGATAAATCTAAGGTTGTATTGAGATCCCGTTAGGGCGAGTTGGTCTTGGATTAATGAAACTCTCTCGGTTTGTCCAAAAACCCGAAAATAATCAATCGAACAACACTTAGTTGGACGCATTTGACACTAATTTTACAAATTAATGGTGATTTCCTCCTATGTGCAATTAAATCTCTAATAGTGATTTTAAAGGTATTTAATAATTATAAAATTCTTTATAAGTTTTGTTTATGCAAAATTTAACTCATCTTTTAATTTGAATACATGTTTGGTTAAAAACTTTGATACATATAGGCATGTTATCTCTCATTTTTCCCGAACATTGTTTCGATCCCGTAATTATTTGACACCATCTACCATTTTGAAAATCAAGGTTAGTTGAATTTATGTAGATACAAATATCAATATGAAAAATAAATTACTTGAGGATGTGGAAATAAAATTGGAAATCTTTTATCCAATGTTATCAATATGATTGAAAAGAATCTTACATGTTTTGATTTACTATTATAAGTTTATTTTTTCAACTCACATTTTTCTTTTTTCTTCATTTTTATAACTCTCACATTTTGCAAAAAATAAATAAATAGTGTTTATCTATAGTAGGGAAAATATTATGGGTTTTTGCTTCACTCCTTAGAGCCTTAGTTATCAATAATTTCTTTAACAAAAGTATTCATAAACATCATGGAGTTGGATTGGCGGTTTAGGTATATGTACTTTGTTAGATGAAATATTCTTTTTGAAGTTTGAAATTATGGTATGATGGAACAATAAATAGGGAAAATTTTAGTTACGTGTATTTTTATTTTATTTTCATGTTGGCACAACATTATTACTCCGTCCGATAATAAATTGGAATAACATGCTTAAGTAAAAAAATAAAAAGATCGGAGGTAACCCATTTTGTTTCCCAAAACCTATTTGAATATCAAAATAATTACTCACGAATAAAATGAAGCAAGAAAAATGTGAACAATATCGTATTAGAGACAAAACATCCCGTGCCGTTACGGCACGGGTTAAGATCTAGTAGTTCTATAAAATATCATATATAAATATCTTTACCCTCACATTTTTTTTTAAAATTATGTGGTATTAATTTTGTTTGCGTAAATTCTGATTCTGAATTGAATGTGGATCGCGCCCGAGAAAACCACACGTAACGGCACGGGTTAAACCGTAGTAAATAACATTTTTCTCAACCCTTGTTTTAGTGGCAAACTCCTAAAGGAGAACTTTTATATAAAATTAATGAAGGAGAGTCCTTGAGATGATTATTCTCACATTATCTCAAATTTCGGGGTCAGTTTTATTAAACTCCAAAAGAAAATGAATTTGACACTAATTTTTACAGTGATATGTTCCTCTTTACAAAACTCATCTTTTATATTTAAAAAGAGCATATCCGAACGTATAATAACACCATCTACCATTTTGAAAATCAACTACTGAAAAATAAAGGTTGGAAATAAAATTGGTATCTCTTTTTTTTTTTTTGAAGGAAAAGAGGCAGAGCCTCATATATTGATAATAATACTGATACAGTGAGTCAACTCGGTTCCAGGACAGACCAGGAGATTAAAAATAGACCTAGATTCATTAAGCAGACAATCAACACATTCTATAATGATACATAAACTGTTTTCAAGAATACATCTAATCATCCCATTCTGATTCATAAGTAACAAGACTAGTTTAAATGGCCTGATCTGCTGGATTAAGAGTATCAAATCCAAATCATTAAACAAATCTACATCTTGTAGAGATGTTAGGATCCAAAGATCCAACCACTTCTCACAGTTTTCTTCAAAGCTATAATAACACAGTTGATAATGGAGTAACATGATCCATAAATCCCACCAATAATCAGCCTCTTTTCCAAACATACAATTGTATATGTAACACAAATAATCAAAATCTATTATCCTAGGGTTGAATCGGACTGGATCGGTTTGAAGTTTCATCGAATTCGGTCTTTTGAATCTCTGTGTTGTTGGTATCTTTAGTGTTGTTGTTGTTGAAGGGGTCTTAGGAGAATCTTTTGCTGCTTTTGTTTTGTTGTTGCTTGATGTTGCTACTAGTGTTCTTGATCATCATCAAAAAGTTTAGGATTAGATCTAAAAAAGAAAAAAGAAAACAAATCCTGAAGATCTTTACAAAAGTGGTTCCAAATTTTATAATAACTTCTAGAATAAAAAAAAATAACCTTTACGAAGCAAAAGTAACTCCTACAAATGCACTTCCAAGAAATGGAAACTATCAAAAAAAAAAAAAAAAAACCTACAAAATATAAAAGTGAATTAAACAAGAGCTTCCAGGAAGGGGGAAAAGAAGAAAAAACCAACCACCTACGGAAAGTAAAAGTGAATTAAACGAGAAAAAAGAAGGATAAATCTTGGTTCTCATCTCGTTTTGAAGGGTGGAAGGAAATTTTTAATATTATTTGCTGGAAATTATGGGATTACAGAAACTTTGTAGTTTATCAAGGAGTAAAACCAAACCCAGTAGAGTGTTTTCTATCCATTAAAAATGAGATAAATGATTGGGGGTCATTTGTGAAAAAAGATAAATTGCATCCGGTTAAAAAGAATGGGTACATTTCTGGTGGAACTAATCAAATGGTTATGACCAGCAGAAACACCCAAAGAAGTATACATGTTGATGTTTCATTTGATGAAAATACGTGGGAATTTGGCATTGGTTTAGTTTGGTGAACAAATAATAGTATTTCTGACATAAAGATTCTTGCAGGTTTCACTACCCGTTTAGAATGTGGAGAAGCGCTCGCAGTAAAAGGAGCGTTGGAATGGGAAGAGGAGTTTCAACTGCATGATATTCAGGTGCAAAGTGACTACAAAAATGTTACAAATTTTTTGGTGGGTAAACCTTCAAGTTGTGATTGGAGAGCTAAAGGTATTCTATCTGATGTGAAGGTTCTTTTGGGGACTATGGTTAGACGTAAAGTAAGTGTATGAAAATAGAAGCATTAATAAAGAAGCTGATAATCTAGCAAAGTGGGCAAGATGTAAAAAATGTTTTTTTTGTACAATAATCCACATCAATAACAACCTGAAACGTAATGTAATAGATGCACTTGTAAAAGGGTGTGATATCTTTGTATTTAACTTTCCTTAGCTCCTAATATAATTTATTAAAAAAAAAAAAAAAAAAGAAGGATAACAAATTAGAAAACAAGAGAAGAAATGGAAGGCCCAGTTGGTCCAAGAGGAGTGATGCTACACTCACACCCTAAAATATCGGGAGAAATCCCGAGGAGGTTTCTGACGGTCCCTGACAAACCCTCTAACATCTAGATATGTGCGGGCAAAAGTGTGTCCGCTCTCTTTCTTTCACGCGGGATTTCACCCGGTAGATATTCACGGTATATCTATCATTTCCGGTCCAAGAGTCTCTGACACTCTGTAGTCTGTACACGTGGCTCGTGTTTTACACGTGATTGAAAACTGAAAAATGTTTATTTATGGTGTTGCTAGTCTGAAATCTGAATGATGCTTCTTCCTGTGGGGATAGTCAGCAACTCCGGCGGTCGAGGAGTCCCCAGTCTTCAATTATTCTTCTTTGTCATCATTGAATCAAGACTCGCAAAGAATTTTGAAAACAAAAAGTTAGGATTTGTTTTGGATTCCAAAAATTAAAGGATGTACTTTAGATCTCTCTTTAAATTTGAGCCTTTTTCTTTTCGAGTTTTCAATCCTTTAAGACCAGTCTCCAGCCACGAGCAACATATAAAATTTACACCCAACATATTAAAATATGTACTCGTGATTGATGCTTTGAAATCTCTCCTTCTTAGTGATTTCTCTACTTTACCACTACAAATACTCGCTTAACACCTTCACTGTTCTTCACAAAATCAATCTTTCCATTCTCAATTTCTTCTCTCCACTCATAGTTTTGAGGAATCCGATTACCTTCTTTCAATTCTTCCACTAAAGTATGACTAGAGTTAGGAAGTTGACTGCATTTGCTTCACCACCTCCCGTAGCCCAGCCACCATCATATGCACCACCAAGCAAATACTGCGCATCACCACCTGGTTATAACTATCTTTTGCCAATTGAATATTGCACTCCAGGACCAGTAGTTTGGGATGTCCCAACTCCATCACCTAGTTTTTTTAATGTAATTACAGGTGCTCCTCCGGTTATCACACCTTCACCACCTGGGAAAAACCATACAACAGTCATTGCTGTATGTGTTTCATTAGGTGGAGCTTTCTTACTGTTCCTTGTCCTTGGTGCTTTATGTTTTGTCAAGAAGAAGAAACTCGCAGCGGCACACCATGAGGGAGGAGGAGCAACAGCTGTTGGCGGATATGGTGCTCTCAAAAGTACCGGTCCTGCAGCTGGTGGTACTGGTGGTGGATATGGAGCTCACTAATTAATTAGTAAATTCAAAATTTAGTGTATTGGGTGTTTATGTTATAGATTTTGTAACATTGAGTTTGATGATTATGCTTTGATTGTTATGCAAGTTTGGGTGTATCATTATTTTACTGATCGAAAGGGCTAAAAGAGACATTCCAAATTGTAGCCGGGTATGTATGAAAATGTTTTAACATCTATTCAAAAAAGATTTAAACAAACTGTCCCCAAAACCACCCCTGAACAGTTGAGACACATATGAGTGGGGCCTGACCTCGGGAAATTACTCCAAAACCCTCATACGAGAGATGAGTGGGGCCTGACATCAGATATAACATATAAGTTGCCCCCTTTGCTAATTTCATGAGGTCAGGCCCCACTCATCCCTCTCATAAAAGGGTTTTGGAGTAATTTCCTGAGGTCAGGCCCCACTCATCTCTCATATGAGGGTTTTGGAGTGGTTTTGGGGCGGTCCGTCGAAATTTTGTCTCTCCTGCTCCTTTATGTGGCTTCTATTAGGGTAAGTTCTAAGAAAGTTACCTGGTAACTGGTAGGTTACCGATTAGAAAAATTGGCAAACCAATAAATTTGAGGATTTGTGAATTGTGACTGAAACTATATCCAGTAGCGGAGCAGGAGAAAAGTTAGCGGAGCACGATACAAAATGGTGGTCGATGCCAGATTCCCAAAAAGTTACGCAATTCCAAGGAATGATGAGTTTATGATTTCCCTCTTCAAGAAACTGGACTCCCTTTCCACCGTCCAAATATGTATTATCATGCATACCTATGGTATCCGCATCTAAAAATTTTATAGACAATTTATTATCTATACTTACAAAAGTGTATATTCAGGATTGCTACTTGTTTGTCCCTCTTTTCTTTTAAAAAATAATAATTATAATTCTGTAAAATGTCATATATTAATATCTTTACCCACATTTTATTTATTTATTATGCAGTGGTATTGGTTTTGTCTCTATAAATTCGAATGTTATGTTGTATTTTTTATTCTTCCTTGCCTAACAAAACCACGTAACAAAAAACCATTCTTGTGCCGTTAAGGTATGGGTTAAGCCTTGGTAAGTAACATATTTCTCCTTTTTTTCTTTTTCTTTTGGCAAACTCCTAAAGAAGAATTTATATATCAAATTAATGAAGGAGGATCCATGACAAGATTATTCTCACATTATCTCATATTTCGGCGTCAGTTTTGTTATAAACTCCAAAAGAATGATTTTGACACTAATTTTTACGGTGATATGTTCCTCTTTACAAAACTCTTATTTTATACTTATAAAGAGCATAATTTGCAACGTATGATAACACCATTTACCATTTTGAACATCAACTACTGAAAAATAGAGGTTGGAGATAAAATTGGTAAATGAAGAAGTTTGGTATCTCGAAATGCACTAATTTTTGTTAAATAGTATTAAAAATTAGCTTTGTAAGAGGAAGTTGAGGAACACATCACCAAAAAGTAGCTTTAAATTCATTGTCGCTTAGATATATAAAAAGAGGGGTGCATAGATTGTGAGATGCACATATTCGATGTCCTAAAACAAATAAAGCATTATCGGACGGATTGTGACGATGGCTTTGTATCTTTAGCCCAGCACTCTAACACCTTGTTTGTTTACAGCCGACTCAGCTGACTCGTTTGGATCTGACGGAAATCACTGACTGAGTTAGATATGACTCAGTTGGCTCAAAAAAATGTAAGTCAATAGCTTGGTCCAATGAGTCAGGGATATTTTGTTATGTGACTCAAATGGGTCCTAGTCAAAAGTTGAGTCAGATCTGACTCAAAATTCAAAACAAACGATCTGACATCATCTGACTCACGACGAGTCAAGGGTTGACTCAGATCCAGATCGCGAGTCAGATGCAAACAAACATAGTATAAGATTAGTTGTTGGAAGAGCTAAATGTAGAGCAATTTTGTTGCTTCATCCACCAAATTCAATAAATGGAAGAAAAAAATATTAAAATGACACGACATATTGCAAATTTAGTGGAACAGGTTTTGAAATATCTTATAGGAAATTTTGTATCAGAAAGAATCCAACGAGCTAAATTGAGCGTGTTTCAGCACGATATTAGCGCGTTCGGATGTGCACCTAGACATAACTTTTTTATTTCTAGAAGTTAAAAAGCAAGAAGTCAATTTGGATAGAAAATTGCAAAATAATTTGTACAAAGTTTGTGATTTCTACTTCTGGCTTCTACTTCTAGCTTTTGTTTTTGGTATCCAAATACGCTATAAAAATGGGAATATTCCATTCTTATTTTATTTTTATATACTCCCACACATAGTATGCACATTTGCTTTGAATTAGAAGGAAGACCGATGAGTACGTACATTTTGAAATTAGAAAACAAGCCGTACATTGACAAGCACAAACTCACAAATCTTAACATAAAGTAGCTCTTGGTAGTTGCTAGTGTTGAGCTGAAATATTAAGTCTCATTAATTATTATCACTAAGACCAATTCAATGAACTTCTCAATTAAATTATCACAGTTTTGCTACCTGACCTCCGAAATACTCTGCACGCTCAAAAGTACTAAAACGCATATCAAGACATTGCCAGTACTAGCTTCGCCTTGATTATTTAGCATATCCCATAATTGGCCGACTTTAGGAGGCCTTCTATAGGGTGACTATTGGATTTTGTCCTTCACACTTTTATGGTCTTTTTGTTTCATTTTTTTTTCACAAAATTGGTTAAAAAGATCAAAATCAAAATTTCTTGGGCGAAAAGGACAATCAGATTTAGATACTGTTTAAATGGACAAAAATTTAAAAATAGGCGGGGATGTAACGCAGTTTAATCCTGTCCCATTTTCAAATATTTTTTCTTATTTTATTTTACTTACAGGATGCATCCAGGTTTAATCCTTCTATTTTTAAGTTTAAGCCAGGATGAATCCAGTTTCATCCTTGCTATATTTTTTTTGTCCATTTCACCCATAAAATTTTTTACTCGTCCATTTGAACCGTGTTTTAAATTTTTTTGGACAAATGGCCCATTTTCCGTTTTTTTTTTTCAATCCCGATTTCTTCCAAATTCATCGATTGTTCTTCAAATTTGTGGTTGTTTCTTCTAAATTACCAACAACTTTACTCCAATTTCACGAAATTTTACAGAAATTCTTCGAATAAAATGTAAATTTGATCAGATCAGATCAATTTCAAAACCATCTTTTTCCAATTTTGTCAATTTCATCAAATTGAGCAAATTGGAACTCAAATTGAGCATATCAGAAGCATTTCCAATTCAGTTTCATACAATTACAACAAAAAAAAATGTTCTAATTTGAAGAATTACTTGATCTAATTCGATCAATTACAGGAGAAGAGATTGAAAAAAAAAATTAGTAATCAGAAAATAAGGTGAGGAAGAACAAGTCTGGCCCGACCCATTCACCAATAATTCTTAACTAATCAATTTATAATGAAAAAATATAGAAAACAGACGAACCCGTAGATTCAACATTAAAATAACAGCATCACCACCTTTGAAAATTGATTAGACTGAGAGAGAAAAACATTGTGGATGATCTTCTTCTTGTAATTCGTTGTCCAACTTCCAATCAGGCTATCAAACAGCTCTGTTGTGTGTGCCAAAGAGAGAACGAAGCGTTGGCCGTTGGAATTGACATGAAGACGGAGGAAGAAGTTAAAAGAGAAAAACAGATCAAAGAGAGAACGAAGGGCTTGTATAACGACAAATGACGATATTGCCCTCAGTAACTTGCGTTAAATTACTACATCGTGGAAGGTGAACAAATCTCAAATACAGAGGTGAAGAATGGATTTTAAAATTTTAATTCCCTTTTTTTTTTTAAACGAATTGTGTTATGGAAAGAATTTAGAACCTAATTTCTATAGATTTGTTTATATATGAAAAAACAACCTTATTTTCTTACAAATTAAAAAATAATCTAGAATTTTGGAAAGGTTATACTCGTCCATAGGTAATTACTAGTTTACTACCTTAAGATGTTAAATTTAGTTAAAATTAGATACGATTTCGGTCGGCCTCCACTGCTGCAGTTATCTAGTATAAAATGGAGGCTAAAATAGTCGTTGCAAGTGGTAGTTGTTAGAAAAAGATTTTGCTGCTCACCTATTTCATCCAACCAAGTGATAATAAGACGTCTTGTAGTAACAACTATATAACCTACTATAAATACCCAAAGATTTGCAGCATCAATTTCATACCTTCACATATCATTTTGTCAGTTGTCAGGAATTCAATTTGACATGTCTAGGTTTAGAATATTGGCAGATAGTTACTACTCAAATTCCCCTCCTCCGACACCACCACCACCACCAAGTAAGTCTGCTTACCCACCATATGCGATACCTCCACTACCAAAACCATATGTAGCACCTCCACTACCACTGCCATCATATGTAGCACCTCCACTACCACTGCCATCATGGCCTGTTGTGACACCGCCAATGCCAACTATGCCGCATCCTTGGTATGGTGCACCACCTAGCTATTCAGCACCCCCACCTGAAGAAGTGCATGAAGCAATACCACCTGTTTACGCGATTACACCACCAACACCCACCTTTTTAGCACCTCCACCTACTATTTACACACCCCCGTCATCTTCTAGTAGTAATAAGCATACTACTGCAATCGCTGTATCAGTCAGTGTAGGTGGGTTTTCTAGCATTTCTTGTGTTGGGGGACTTTTCTGTTTCTTTAAGAAGAAGAGGATGATGGCTGCTGGAGAAACAGAGGACATTGAGGAAGAGAAGGTGCCAGGCGGTGGCGTTGGTAGGTCGCACGCTGGTGGTAACGCTGTTGCCAGTAATGGGGGTGGTTACTCTCGTTGATCGTAATCTTTTTGTCGTGTATGTGTGTGATGCAGTTGTTGGACACTTTCTTGCGTCAGCTTTTTGTTCGAGTGTGGAGTGTCAAATTGTTTTATTGAGTAAATTATTTGTTTCAGGTTTAGTATTTATTCTTTTATATTTGAAGATGAATATTATGTAGTGCATTCTTCATTTTGAATTTGAGTATATTTTAATTTTCCTTGTCATCCCCAACTTTCAATCCCGGCTTCGCCACAAATGTATCTTTCGAAAGATTTTAGAGATGCAAATATTTTCTTTTCTTTTCTTGTTTTGATGGAAATACTGTGAATGTCAACCTCGACACGCATTTTCATCAAAAATCCACCTGAAGCCAAATATTTAGCTATATTGGTTGGGCAAACAATAAAATCAACTTTCATAAGTGAAAATACTTTAACCCCTTTTATATAGTTCAACATATGAAGTCTCTATAAATGGATCATATATTTGTCCAACTCATACTTTAAAATGATATTCTGGGCCCAAAATATCAAATTTTAGCGAGATCCTGCCCATAAATTAATATTGATGAACTTTAATAAACGTGAACACTACCCTTTAGTATATATACAAGAGGAAATACAGAAAGATATTTTTTCATTTCTCTATTCTCTTTCCCCCTCTTCTCCATTCTCTCTCTCTCGGTTTAAGCTCAGATTCATTCGATTCGTTCATTTCGTAATCCAAAACCCATAAAAATTTAGTGAAAATGTCCGTTAAATGAACTCATAATGCGATTTCAATTATTCTTTGAGGCGATACAAACTTAAAACCTCTAGTTCAAGTATTTAGATATAAAATCTACTGGTAATATCACAAGACTCGGCTTTGATTATGACTCGGATTCGAATCATTATGCTTGTGTTAGAAACTCGATTGAATGAGAAACTATTCAATGGCGATATTCGTAAGGGATCCGTGATTCAATTGATTGATTACATGTGTCATACTATTCGAATCGAAGTAAGTTTCTCCGAATTTCGATCTTAGTTTAGGTTTAATTTCAATTTTTTGGTATTACGAATCTTTGAAATGATTCTCGAGTTCGAGATAATTAGTAGGTTTAATCCGATATTGGTCTTACTTAAACTAGAAATTACACTTGTGTTATTGTGTTTACGGAAGGTATGAACACTTTGTTTCTTCTCTTACGAGGAGAGGATGCTTTACAAATGTTTTTAAGGGATGAACAGGTTGAATAGTGATTTTGCAAGTAAAGCTTCTGACACTATTTGAAGAATAGATGAATTGAAATTCATTGGTCTTGAAGATAATTGATGAAAATTCTCAACAAATGCAATTACAGAAGGTATGCACACAAGACTGACTTAATTTGTTATTTTGTTAAGTATCAGTGGTTTATACAATTAAAACTTGTATCATCTATGTCTTGGAGGAACAATTGCCTAGCGTCTCTTTTTGATTTTTATGTGGTGAGAACTATCCTTTAGTTCTCTATCTAATGATTAACTTTATCTGGTGTAGATAAATTTGTCATATTGTTTTGTAACTGATGCCGGCCTCTTAGCACTAGCTAGTATCAGCTGTTTACATGTTGTGACTATATTACACGTGGACTGCTTGACTGCGAATGGCTTGATAGATGCCTTGGTGTCATGTAGGGGACTCAGAAAAGTGAAACTCCATACATACTTTAAATCCTCACTCTCTCAACCTTTTATCGAACATATTGAATCTCGTGGTTGCTCGTTCCAATGGAAGGATAAACTATTCCAGGAACATCTTTGATATGGATTTGTTTATGCTTCTTTGTTTTTGATTTTCCAACTACACATTGTCCTTATAATCTACGGTCAACCTTGTATACTAAAATGTATGCTTGATGTGGTGTTAATTGCAGGCCGCAGTTGATGCAAGGAGTTGGAAGCAACAATTAGAAGTCACCTTATAGATGTACCATATTCTAGTAGAATCACAAGATCATTGTAGAGTCACTAAGCTCGAGAACGTGCAACTATCATGGATGGAAGGTAATAAAGAAGGGTACATGCTAGTAGTTTACGGGTCAAATAAATTTGGGTGGTGGATGAAAATAAAGGGTTTGATATTATCTCATACTCAATATTTTCAAACCTAAGTTCCTTTTGAGTTTTGAAGTTGAAAAATACATGGATGTGTAACTGTGGCATACACATCTATATGGATGTGTAACTGCTGATTACACATGCATATTGTATGTGTAACTTTTGCATACACATGCCATATCCATGTGTAACTGCTGTATACACATCTATTTTGTAGTCACTGATATTTGAAGGTTCGACCAATTTCCTTTCAATTTCAGTGTTTAGAGAAAGAAAGATTGTCTAGATACTTTGTCATCTTAAGTATCTGAGATTTCTCTCATAAGATCACTATAACTATTAGTTACACAATCTAAATGGATGTGTATCTATTGGTTACACATGCTAATTATTAGTGTAACTTGTTGATACACATTCATTTTTTTCGTTATATTTGAGTTGTTGAAGTTGTCATCTGGTAAACTGTCGTGCCAAATTTAGGATACGATGATACGACTCTGTGAATTTACTGATTAGAGTAATCTAACTCGGACCGGAAAATATTTGTCTCATGTGTGTTGGTACGATTTCACACCATTTTTATACTTGTGATGGTTACATTGAAAACTCATAGAAAGATGGAGTTAGTTTAACACCTTCGAGGATATTGTTTGGGCATTTTGTAACATTGCCATCTTAGATATCATATCAATGTTTCAACATATATATGTACATTTTGCATTAAGTTTCTGCATTACTAGTGGACTTGCCTTGTCTTGCGAACTCTTTCCATGTTTGCCATTTGAGGTTTTTATGTTAATTTGCAGTATGTTTTGGTTATACTAAAAGAGATCGGTCCATCGTCCCGGTGGGAGTAGAGAACAATGCTTTTTGGTGAGCTAACATCTATTGGAGGTCTTATTTGGTGCATCAATTCTAGAAGACAAGATATGTGTGTCCAAATCGTTCTTTATCAAGTTCTTTGACACAAAAGGCAAGCAATCTAAAAACTCTTTGAGATCTACTTTGGCATATCTCGCGTAGTCATTCATTTAGTCATTAGTCTAATGCATGCCCTTGACATTTGATCTTATATCACCTTTTCAAATTAGTATATTACATTTTCAGGTTGCTAGTTATATACCTTTCAAATTAGTATGTTCCATTTTCAGTTGATTAAGTGTTATTTGATCTTATTTATTGAGTAGATTTTACTGTTTACAATCTTACTGTCTACATACTACTTAATTTACAAGGCATCGGTGCGATTAGCAGCTCTTAGTTGGATTTGCTCTGTATTTTCAGTCTACGTATTTGCTGCTCATCTCATGATTATGGTATAAATTATAATTACATATGTGTATGTTAATTTTATTCAAGCTTACTCATTTGTTTAATTATGAATGCCTGTAGCTCTTTGAGTATGCCTGTAGTTATTTGAGTATGCCTGAAGGTATCTGATATTGAAACGATGATCAATCTGTAGAATGGACATGCTTTTATTCTTTATATGGAAGGCAACAATTCCCACTGAGAATACTAGAAATCAAGTAAGTTGTATAGATTGATTCTAACTGTTAATTTAAGATGATTTGATTTAGATTGATGTGTGTATTTTTAGAAAGATTATAAAAAGGGAGTATGAAGTGTTGAATCTTTGTGGCACTAGATATTGTTTAGTTTAGTATCTAAGTTTATGTTGGTGTTGATTAGATATTGAAGCCAGATAAACAAGTTGTTGGTAGGTACACAAGCTAAGTAGATGTGTATCTATAAGTTACACATGCTAATTTGATGTGTAACTTCTAGGTACACAAGCTAAGTAGATGTGTAGCTACTAGTTACACATACTAATTAGCTATGTAACTTATAGATACACATGCTCATACGATTAAGTTACTTTTTCATTCACATGATTTTATTTTATCGTTTTCATTTTTCATTGTTTTCCTTATTAAAGTACTGGATTGCTATTATATCTATTGGGTGTCAGATTGGTAGTTCAATAAAACTAGATCGTTTTAGCAATGCAATCACTAGCATATTTAGGTTCATATCTTGGTGAGAGAGTTGACTTCATATCTTGCATGATAAATTGTTAGTCATTCTACTTTTGTTAATAAGAGCTATGGTCGTGGATTTCAGGTGACACGTTTTGTCGGTGATGTTGTCTCTCCGGTAAATCTCGCGACCTGCCTCCTTTCTACTTTGATTTTTGTATCCTGTCTTAAATGAAGTCCACTTTATTTAGCTCGTATGTTTTCCTTAGTAATTAGGCAACATTTATAGCTCGTATTCGATTTAGATGTTTCCTAGTAGACCTTGTGATATACACAAGTTATTTATATGTGTAACTCATGTTATTTATATATGTAACTTCTAGTTACACATGCTATAGGCTTGTGTAACTCATAATTACACAAGTAGGATGCATGTGTAACTCTGAATTACACTAGACATATGCATGAGTAACTTCTAATTACACATGCGAAAATGAATGAACCTTGCAACAAAAAATTACGTATGCCAGTTACACAAGCTAGTTGGAAAAGTTGAAAATATATTTATCTCGTTTTTCTTCTGTGAGATAAAGGGAAACTCTTTCTTCTACGGTAGTTCTTTATAACTAAGTCACGAACCTAATGTGCCTTAGGAATCTAACAGGAGCTCAAGCAGTCATCCCAGCAGCCTTTGGAGTTTGGATCATAAAGTGGTGAGCCCCAAATATTACTTATTCAAGTGTCGTAGCGGTCTTAAATGATCGACCCTTAGTCAGGTTCTTTAATTTTGAAAACTAGGTAAAAAATGGCAGTTCTTTTGTTTGCTAACTCATACTTTGCATTATGTTGCAATTCGGCTCATCATGAACAATGCAACTCAACCCAAAGCAAGAGAACTTAATGAAAATTACGCTTGATACTACTAGGAGTTAGTCGACATGCCTCAGTCTATATTTTGTTTCCTATTCTTAGTTTTCGAGAAATGTTAAACCTTTAACTGCATTAGCTTTATTGCGAAATCGAGTGGTTTGAACATTATACACTTGGTAATCATGCTATGTTCTTGCCTTTATTGATTACGGTGCTTGGTTCAATATGGATGTGTAATTCTAGTTACACTAGCCGTTGCATGAGTAGCGCTAGTTTCGCTACGAGATGTATGTGAAAATTGAATATACATTGTTTTTCATTTAATCTTATAAAAACTAATTGATTGTTGTTATATTTTAGGTCTCAATGAACCGGAGTTAGTCTTTGAATACACAGTCGGATGCATGTGTAACTCTCAATTACACTAGATAGATGCATATGTAACTCTGATTACAACTGAACAAAATACGTGTGTAAATTAGTTACACATGCTAAAAATTGTTAGCAAATGAATATTAAAGTTATCTGTTTTTTATGTGTAACTTTGTATTACACATACCATATGGATGTGTAATTTACGGATACCACATGCCATATGCATGTGTAACCACATTTACATTCACCATACTTTAATAATTTTGGGCTAGATTTAATAATTTTGGGCTTAAAATTTAAATTTTATTTAATTAAGACTTGTGATAAATAA
>JAJJWW010005810.1:0-69574 GCA_023531295.1 Papaver armeniacum | reverse complement strand
GACGACTTTATTATAACATACTAGTGAAACCGCACGCGCGATGCGCCTGCCTCTTGAAACCGAAGAGTACATTTCCAAATTTGTGCACACAAAGTCATTTCCGATTTACTAATCCAACAAATTCAAGTGTCTCTGACACTCTATAGTTATGGTTAATGAACTAACCATAAAAAAAAAAAATGGCACTGCATTGTTGTTGTGGAAAGCCGGTGGTCTTTGGGTGCCTATGGCTGGGTTAATAATGGCGCTTGCATAAATTTTATTGTGAATGTAAAGAAAAAAATTCTTTGTTTTAGATGGCAACATGACGTAAAACACATACAAAAACAAATATCTTCCAAATTTCATACTCTTATCTCTCCACCAAATCAAGTAAGCTAGTGGCCCAAAAAAATGAACAGAAACCAACAAACTAATGCAGCAGTATCTCACACAATTGCGTTCAGTTGGAAATGTTCAGAATCGACACCAGCAGTAGCTTTCTTTCTACTTTAGCAGAAAACACAGCCGCCATTGTATTCAGAAGAGAATATGTACAGTCTTAACAAAGAGACCTATCGCGATGTGCGAGCTGTTCCATTTCAAGACCCCTACAAAATATATCGCAAGTGAACTTCAAATAAACTTTTGATATGTGTACATTCCGTCTCAAGGAAAAAAATATTCATAAACTTCAAATAAATTTCAAATTTTGAATACTTGATTACTAATTATCAAAAAGATCTTTAAATATTGATACACTTGCGAATTAAGTTGGCTTTGGAGATTCATTGACAGCTTATACATACACACCCACACCAAATATCTTAACTATCTACTTATCCATCCATACTAAATGAAGTAAGATTTTTTGTTCAATTTCATGCTTCTTCTAACTTTCAAATATTAAGTGGATGACATCCAACACAGAAACATGTTAAGAGTATCACAAAGAAACTTCGATTCGACATCGATGTCTCTTTTATCTCGAAATGCGAGATCAAATGATATGGTGTCAATCATCTAGTAATCATGTCAGTATACAAAACAATATATTTCTCTAAGGAAAATTCCAGGGGCATAGGGGTTTTGGCAATGAACCCCGTAATACACATACATTAATTCTTACAATCCTCGGCCGACAGATGACTTAACATAATCTCAACAAATAAATTCAAGTTAACACATTCCAAGAGGTAAAACAAAACAAAAGATATATAAAACATTTTATTTAAGAAACCCAATGTGCTAAATATGCCCGAAACATAAAGAAAGAGAAGTACGTACCTTGGAGATGGCAGGATAAAAGCGCCATAAAGTACAATCTTACAGATTGGGATGTAGGTGCGTTCAATTTCTATCTTCACCACCCCATGCATAAAATTGTCCATCATCTATTCAAAACATATCAACTCCACTCCAACAAAAGCATCTACAAAAATTCATCACGAAAACAACCATCAATAACAGTTGGAACTTGTGAATTCAAAATTCAAATTATATAAACACAAAATTTGATGAGCAAGTTAAAACACATATTACCCTTTCAAGCTTCAACATGGGAGAAACTAATAGGGTTTAGCAGTGTTTCAATGGAGACTCATATCGAAGGAGTAGTGTAAAAATGTGGAAATCATACCAAAATCTAAATTTACAAAGGATAAGAGGTAAAATACAAATAATTGCTAATTGTCATATGCACCATTAATCTTACCTCAAATTGTTCTTGATCATTTTATTTTCTTCCAAATCAAGTTTGCAATCTTAAAAATGTAAATTGGTTGCATCACAAACGGTTGATGAGAGGTTGGATTTGATTCGAGTTTGTCGCTAGAGAGCTAGGGTTTTTATTGCCACAAAGAGAGACGTAGTAATTCGATGAGAATCAATCAATCAATCAATGAATCAATCTGAATTAATTCAATCGATTTACCCAATTTTGAATTTAGGGTGTTAAACGTTGTTGTAGCTACAATTGGTTATAAAAAATTGATAACAGTGGTAAAGTGGAGAAGGAGGGTGGTATAGATTATCCATGGTGTTGTTGGTTTGAATTTTTGGTATGAATCTGTGTGAAACTGAAGTGTGGTGGTGGTAATGATGACAATCGAAGAACTAAAACTGAAGGAGTTATATAATGGTGGTGACAATGGTAGAGGAACCTGGAGAGGAGAGGAGAGAAACGATGAGTTTGTAAAACAAAACAAAGATTCTGTTATTGACCTCGTGTTTACAAAGCTACGAATACGATGATGGCAGGTTTAAACTCAAAACACGGAGGGGCATATGTGGAATAAAAGATCAACAACCTACATCACATTCCGTGTTATAAATGTCATCTAATCCAACGAACAATATTGAAAGTTCACACGCAAAGTTGGAGGTCGTACGAAAACTCACGGTTTTCTTTATTATAGTATAAGATATAAGATAAGATAAGATACATACGGGATAGGATAAACGGGTGCACCAGGGCATAACGGATAGATATCCGGCGGATATTGGCAATTCCCGTTAAGGTTAAGGTTAAGGATTATCGGATATCGTTGTCCAAATAATATCCGTGATACCAAAAATTCTAATTCGATAAGGTTAAGGTTAAGCTATCGGATATCGGATTTTTTTTTATCCGTTAATATCCATTAGTATGGGAAAAGCAAAAGCTAAAATTTGACAAGAAGAAAATGCACAGCGAAGAAGAAAAGAAATGTCCCGTGGTTTGATTTAATGGTTTGGTTAATTTGAAATGATGGTCTTTGGTGATTGACGCCATGGCGGGCTTGGCCGTCGAGAATGTAAGCGGTGGTGAGTATGTGTCCTCAATCGATGGAAGTGATGTTGTGGTCGATGATGGAGCAGCAAACTCAAGTAAAAGCATTGATTGGTATTGAGCCGATCGGGCAAAACAAACTATGGTCCGTGAAGGTGCTTTGAGACAAGAGTGGATTTTTGGTGGAGTTTAGAAGTCATTGAATGAGGAAGTTCGGAGAATGGAGAACGATCTTGGTCCGGGAGAAGAAGTTGTTATAAGGCATAAGAAGAAAATGGTTTTGTCTGTGCTTGGCTATTGGTTCATAAGAACCGAAATTGAGATGGTCGAGAATGGGAGATATAGATTGGTGGTAGTTTGCAAGTGTAGCTTGTGGCTTGCATTTGGAAGGATTTCCGAGCTTGTATAAAAGTGGGTATAGAATTAGAAGAATGAAGACTAACTGGAATGGGTTTCTTTTTCTGCGAGTTGGACGGACATTACTAGTATATTGGTAGTATTGAAATTACTAGTAATGCCCTACCTTATCTGGATATCGGATATTAACCAATCGGATAGAGCCCAATCAGATCCGGATAGTTAAGAGAAAATATCCGATAAGTTATCGGATCTGGATATCCGATATCCGATATAACGGATAAAATCCTATAGGATTTCGAATAATCGGAAACGGATCCCGGATATCGGTTATCTATTGCCAGCCCTAGATGCAACATAAGATCTAGCTTTCATTTTGACATAAACTTGTCATGTGTTGTTGTATACTAGTTTTTCAAAATTTAAAGGTACATCATTGTTACAAAATCTTATTTGGATTCCCCAGTAGAAGAGGCATCGAGAGTCCAATTTAGATGCCTTTAATTGTTGTAGCTTCTTACTGCAGCAGACTTGTCATGTTGTTGTAATTCTGCTCATTGTGGCAAGTCTTTCCCTTCGACGGTCTGATTTATTGATTAATCATATGAAGAATAGTGATTCCAACAAAGTCCTGCAATTCTAGTGGCTTTCACTGTAAAAAAGAAAGAAATCCATCTTAATTAAAACCCATCCGAATTTGAAATGAATTATACAACGATATTGCCTACTTTGCCGATAGAAATAGAAATTACCATTACTTGTGCAGCTTCCATAACTCGTGATTATGGATACCGCGGAAACCTCACGAACTTCAAAATCTTACCCACGATAATGGGTTGAATTCAAGTAAACAGATACTGACGGATTGAAAACAGTTGGTTCGCAAGTCAGAAAGAAATCATCTAGGTTTTCTCCCTTCACAAACACCAAACCTTGTTCGACTTTTGCTTGTTTGGATGCCTGACTACTTAAAAACATTAAAAAAGAACCTCAATCACCACCACAAATCTGTACCAAATGCATAAACATAAATATAAAGCAAATGACTTTCTTGCTTTTAATCAATACATCGCCTTAACGAATAAACAAAAGCAAAGAATGCATTGGTAGAGCAAAGAATGTTGACATAATAATAACCAATAGTTTTGAGCATTTGAAACCACAATGATAACATAAAGCCACAATAAGAAGTATATAAGTGTATAACTAACCATGTGGGACTAATAATCTCAACACGCCCCCTCACGTGTAGCCTCGGCGGGTCTTACAAACACGTGGACAATTAAATCGGGGTGACGCGAGTAAAGGTGCAAAGGGCCAACTGACTCGGCTGTAAATAGCTCTTTACTTCCGATACCATATTAGAATACGGACATCCAACTCAAAACCAATTGAGAGAGGCCCTAATAGATTATAAACCGCAGGATCTTAAATAACCCAATCATGTGGGACTAATAATCTCAACAGAAACAATTTTTTCTTTTTTAATAATCGTCTATTTTCAAGACCTAAAAGGTGTTGAAAACAACAACCACCTTGGATGACACCATTATTAGATCATGGCAGTGAACGTCAAAAATTTCCTAATACACATACAACTAAAGAACTAAATAACTCAGCACACCAATATTAGAAAAAAGTTTACTAAAAATTTGATTGAACCAAAAACACACCAAGAAATGCATCAGCGGGAAAAAACGATGAATTAATCCACGCATGATCATTAATAAAGCATCCTCGTCCCAATTCGAAATTAGGGACGAATTTCAATTTTGATAAAGTTACTGCAATGAGTAAATCAACACTAACGATGAATAAAAACCCAATGATTAAACAAATCAAATATGAGTAACAATGAATAGAAAACTTATGATAAACCCAAAAAAAAAATCAAATTAAAAATTGGTAATTAGATTATGGGGGACCCCTGTGATTCACAATAGATAAATCAAATGGAAAATTGGGGCAAGAAAAACCTCACCTGGATCAACAAAAATCAAATTGAAAAAATACGTACCTTTGGAATCGTCGAGCTACAGAAACGAAAAAAAAAATGATAAACGTGGCGAAAGAGAACTAAATCAAAACTTAAAGGCCGGAGTTTGGCTTGTAGATTCTTTTGACCGCAGAAGGGTATATTTCACCTCTACTTTAGAGCACACAAAGGTCTATCTTGGCCGTTATTTACATCCCCAAACTGTATATGACCATTCGTTTTGGGAACATTCGGGAACATATAGTATAGTTTTTCGATCTGCACATCTTTTATAAGTCCAAAATGTAGATTTCTATAGTGGCCGTCCTTTATGTGTCCAAACTTTGGATCACCGTCCATATAGGAAAACACCATTGTCCCTTATAATATAGATATATGGACAAATTAGAACATTTATTTGTTGTTAGATTTAAAGGTACACAATTAATGAGGTTTGGTGATAATTAGTGAAATAAACATACGTATTTTCCTCAAAAATAAAGACGTAACTTTGTTATAATCGTTTGAACATAACAAAGTAACGTCTCCGCCCTCAGATCTTTAGCCTACACTTCTTCACCTTCGACGCCAGCTTCACAACCATCTCAATCATCTCATCCCCCTTCAGATAATCCATTTTCTTCACCAGAAACCACCAGAAACAACAATTCCAACTTGAATGTCAATACCGCAATTAAGAGAAAAATTATTAGGAAGAAATCATGCAAGAGCAAATGAGAAAAAGTCACCCAAGAAGGAGAAGCAAGTGAAGGAGGGAATAGTACTATGGAAACTTTGATAGAGCATCGAAGACCGTTGAAAAACAAAGAGCTGTAGACCTTAAGTTCTGACTAAGGAGATGAAAAACATCGACTAACTCAAGAAAATTTGTTTCGACTATGACAAGAATAAGATTATAAATGCAAACACCGAAAAAATGAATCCTGGACAATTGATGGTATGGGAGATGGAGATGACAAGGTTAACATAGGAATTGGAAGAAAAAAAAAACAAGAGAAACATGGAAAAACAATTTGGGGTTCAAGCTGAAGATGAGGATGATGAAGACGACGATGAAGTAGTGCCACTTAATTAATTAATGTATCAGCTTTAATTTTAATGAAGTAGTGCCACTTAATTAATTAATGTATCAGCTTTAATTTTAATGAATTGTTCTACTTTTTTCATTACGTTAAAACTTAAACTATTTTTTTTTGTCATTACATTGAAACTTTAACTTGACAACATCCATGAAAACATTATTAAGCCTAACATCCCATACGAGTTATTAAAAACTCCTTAAGAATTTGGTAATGCGCTTCGTATTCGAAATCTTTTCGTTTCCATCTTCGCCACTCGTCTCGAGTTCGCATTCCCAATTCAGCATTGGTCTCACCTCTAAGACGGTATCGAGTGACAATCCTTTTCATAGCTATAAAATCCAGAAGATCTTTTTTTATATCCATAAATCGAACAAAACAAATCAAGACGATCCAGTTATGAGGATTACTGTCTCTGTGCAGAAGGCATCATGAATTTTACCCAAATAACTCATACTAGGTAAACCGCTCATCTGGTCGTTCTTCACCTCTCTTAGGGTAGTATATTACATAGTTTCTACAAAGAAATAAATCTTCATCTTCAGTGAATCTAGGATCATCCATAATTTAACCAGAAATTTAAGAAAGTTTTTGTAGAGAAGTGATGTGTGAGTTTGAAACGGATGAAGTGTAGGATTTATAAGGAATGCTAGCGGTTGAGTCTAGACCGCTAGCGATTCGGTCTAGACCACTACTTTTAATGACCGTTAAAAAATTTAAACTTAGAACAACTACAAAACAAAATTATGGAACAACAAATGAAACTTACACAATTTAAAAAAATTGAAATAAATAACAAATGAAACAATAATAAAAAAAACAAAAACAAATGAAACAACACTACTCAATTCGTCCCCCATCTCTTCCAAACTCAACACGCAGATTCGCTTTGATATCTTCCCTTAACCTGTTATTTAGAGTTCTATTCTCAATATGACTGGTCATTTGCACATAGTTCCTTGCTGGTAATCCTCTTGCTGGTATAATCTTAGGCCTTAAGTCTTCATCTTGATGGTTAGTCCAATTCTTATTAATGACGAGTCTCACGGATAACCATGTTATGCATAATGATGCAAGTCAGCATAGTCTTATGCATTTCACGAACACTTAGACCACGATAAGGCCCACAAATGATTGCGAACTTCCGCTTCAGAATTTCAAAAGCCCGTTCCACATCTTTTCTCAGATTCATTTGTTTACTATTGAAATACGAGTATGAACGACCCATTTCACCGGCAGGTGGCTGACGGTAACATTGAACTAAAGTTGACCATTTTGGATAAATTCCATCTGCAAGATAATAACCATGAGTGTAGTGATTCCCATTGATAGCGAAATTTACCTGAGGAGAAATTCCATACTTTAAATCTTCAAACAAAGGCGATTTATGTAAAACATTTATATCGTTTTGAGATCCCGGGAGACCAAAAAAAGCGTGCCATATCCAACAATCATAAGAAGCGAAAGACCTCAAGGGATCACCGTTGGTTTTGCGTAGTGACCTTTTATACTTGGACCGGCCCAATAGGTAGGGCATCGGTCCCATACCCAATGCATGCAAATCAAGACTACCCGGTAGGATATCCTTTCCACGATTTTGCTTTAACATTTCTCTAACATCTGCATCAGTTGGTTTTCGTAAATAGGTAGGACCAAAATGATTAATCATTTTTTGGCAAAACAACGTAAGATACTTGTATGCAATTGTTTTGCCAATGCGAAGGTACTCATCATTAGAATCTGGAGGTCTGCCATATCTTAAAATCCTCAAAGCCGAAGTAACCTTTTGTTCAGGGCTATGACCCCTAACATTCAGTGCATCATACTGATAATTAAATTGAGGTTCTACCTGAAAAAGCTCACCAATAATCTTTAGCACCAAATGTGTGGGCATGCGGAATCGGCCTTGGAAATTTTCATCGAGAACACCTGCGATCGGGAAGAAAATAATCGTGCATCGACTTCGTGCCATTCATCCCTAATTGCCACGAGCACGTATATCTTCTTGTGAACACTTCTCTTGGCTCTGGATCTCTAGGTATTTGCCCTGATGAATCTAGCTGCATCAAGGTGTTGGTTAGTTCTTTATCTTCATCGGACTCATCATCAATTTGTTTCAAGGCCTGAACGAATATTTGTTGTTGTTGTTCAAATCGATCCATATGAATACGCACTTCTTCGTCAGAAGAATCATATCCATTGAGTTGAAGAAAAAAATTAAATAGATGATTAAGGTACAAAAGAGTGCGTAAAGATAAAGTTAATGAGAAAATGAGGTGTGATTAAATTAAATTTAATTTAATGGGGCGAATTTATAGATAAACGTTGGGGAAATAACCGTTACTTCGCTAAAATAAGCGACGATTACAAGACCGACCGGTTTTTAAAAAACCGCTAGCGGTGTAGACTCCACCGCTAGCGATTTCCTTAAAACCGGTAGGTCTTTTCTCCAACGAACGGTGTAGACTCGACCGCTTATGTTTTCTCCCATAGTGGCGCGGCCAGTTTGCCAGGCCAGCTGGCATGGCAAATGGAGGGTTTAGCCATTTGCCATAGGAACCGGCCTTACAAGGTGCACGCGCCACTGAGAAATAGCTTGTGCCGTAATCCTTTATTTACATGAAGAGGGGAAAACTAAAAGACTTCTATCTAGGACCGCACATCCATGGGCATGGGCCCTTTAACAAAGACCTTGTTTACTTTCCCAGGGTTTCTCTCTTCTCTATTCACACACTCTCTCTCTATGGGTGGAAAGAAGAGAACTAGGGTTCCTGAAGAATCAGAAGATGAGATTCAAGAAGATATAAGTCAATCTTCTTCGTGTAAAGACAAAATCTTGTACGAGGTGATCTAAATATATCATTTATTCATCAATCATTTGTTATTTTGATAAAAAAAATTGTCAATCGAGGCTTTTGAAGTATTCCAATGAAACCCTAATTATTTTTCTGATTTTGTTTTGGATGAATTTCTTTCTCTAGGTTCGGGTGAAATCTTCTTAATTTGATTGCATGCGTATGTTTAAATTCATTTGGGGATTATTATTCTATCTTTTATCTTGTTCAGTTTTGATTTATTTTCTTATGGTACAAACTACAAACCCAAAACCCTGATCTAGAATTTTCTGAATCATGACGGGCTTTGAAATTTCTGTGCACTTTGTTGCGGAAATGATGTAGGGTTTAGGCATGGAAGTCAGGGTTCTACGTTAAGAAATGTCCCACTCATTGATTGAATCTGGAATGCGCGTTTATATTAATCTAATATGAGGAACTTGTTGAGTGCTATATGAAAAGCCTGCTATACCTAGGAGCCAAATCAAGGTTCGATGTATGGATAGAGATTCTTAAACTTCAACCAGACTTTGGCATCCTTGGAAGGATTAGCTTATTAATGTCCTAACCTTGGGTCTGGTGTGTTGACTCGCTGCAGTGAACTTTGTCTTCATAGAAATTAAGATTTCTTTGCGTTGATGGCGTATTAGTGCCTTATTATGCTCCCTCATTTTGTATGAATTTTAAGGAATAATGTCTTGTAGTTGGGGTTAAAAAAACGATTTTCTGTAAAGCGTTAGTATTATATTGAGTTTAGATAAGCTAGTATTTTATATAATGGGAAAAATGAAAAACGGCCTATAGCCAAGGAACTCGAACAAATTGGTCGATATAAGAGAACCTTTCACGAGCTTGAGATGTCATTATACAGGTTTACTCACGGGAAGATTCTTGGGAAACAAAGTGCAGTTGAATTTCTGTTCTTAGTGTCTTACTTCATTTCATGTACAATTTAAGTTTTTAACACAGCAATGCAAAACCACTAATTAGTATGACCCAATGCCTATGTAGATTCTTGGTGTAGAGAAGACGGCATCTCAACAAGAGATAAAGAAGGCATACTATAAGTTGGCATTGCGCCTTCATCCAGATAAGAACCCTGATGACGAGGTAACAATGTTCAACTCTTTTTACGATTCTTAGTGTCTTGTTGATTAGCTCATGTTCTTACATTTATGTTTCGTGTCTTTTATAAACAGGAAGCAAAGAGAAATTTCAGCAACTGCAAAGGTGATCTCAATTCTTGGAGATGAGGAGAAAAGGGCACTGTATGATGAGACTGGTTGTGTTGATGATGCTGTGAGTGACTGCTTAGTTTATTTCACCTGTTATTTTTTGCTTTGAAACTACTAAGTTGATTGATCAAGAGGCATATTTATCTTCTTTTCTCATTTTGCTTTGTATTTAACAGGATTTGTCTGGTGATGTTGCTCAAAACATGCAAGAGTATTTCAGAACAGTGTTCAAAAAGGTTTTACCAGAACTCCAGTGTTAAGCGATATTCTTTTCCACCCTTGTTATTTTTAAGGCTTACGTATGTTTTGGTTCTTGCAGGTCACTGAAGCTGATATCGAAGAGTTTGAGGCCAACTATAGAGGATCTGAATCAGAAATTAAGGATTTGAAGGAACTATATCAGAAGCACAAGGGTAACATGAACAGGTATACGAGTCTGAGTGATTCTGTCATGAGATTTGCTATAGAATGTCTTGTTACTGACTAGAGCATCCTCTTTTGGTTAGGGTTTTCTGTTCAATGCTCTGTTCAGATCCTAAGTTGGATTCACACAGTTTTAGAGATATCCTTAACGGGGCAATAGCTGCTGGTAAGTAGCCATTACTACCTATTCGGTAATCTTGATCATTTAGTATATGAAGGAGCTGTATTCAAGAATTCACACAGATAATTTAGAAGGGACTTTCTTTAATGTTTCTCAATTATTATCAAGGACATAAAATCAGTGAATCAATATTATTCAAGTGCCATTGAACTAGTTTTCTCTAAATTCTGGAAGCCTAGTGTTCATTTAGTTTGCCATATTTTAGATTTGAGTTAAACAGTCTTTTCATTTCGGTTCAGATGAGCTCAAGGAAACTAAAGCCTACGAGCGTTGGGTGAAACAAGTTGATGAAATGAAACCTCCAACAGAACGTAAAAAAAAGTAAGTTATCTTTTGTGCAATTATCATGTAGGGATTGTTCAATTATCATGCAGGATTGTTTTCAAATTATTATGACATGCACTAACTTCACATTGAAATCTGTTGATTCAGATCTAACAAACTTCCAACGGCAGCAGCAGAGGATCTTCTTGCGGTGATTATTCAGCAGAGGAAAGAAGACTTTGATACTAATTTGACGACCATGATGTCAAAGTATAAGGAAATCGAATCTGAATCTGTTGAACCCTCTGAAGAAGAGTTTGAAGCTGCACGAAAGAGACTTGAAAGCAAGAAGGCTAAGAATGCTTCAAAAAAGAAAAAAAAGAAGGCTAAGGGAAGACACAAGTAAATAAGTAATACCGTTTTATCAATATTGCTGCGACTTTTGCTTTCGAATGATCTGCCCCTGATTTTCTCTTATGTGTGTGGGCGTCTTTGTGCAGCAATTTTACATTGATTTAGTCTTTTGCAGTTTGGGCTCATCTGATACATTGATTTAGTCTTTTGCAGTTTGGGCTCATCAGATGTAAGCCTAGTATGGTATTGTCGTGAGTTTTACAAAAATGCTTTTCATTTGTGTTGTGTTGTGCTTAAAAAATAAAGTAGTCAGACGTTTGTAAACTATAATATGTAAAATGGTGTGGAACCAACAAATTGTAAATTTTGTTTGGCAAATTATCATCTTGAAGTGTTTATGATGTGGCTAATGACTAAAATAGACATGGTTTATTTATTTATTTTAAATTACATCTATTAATAATAATAAAAAATATTTTGAATATTTTATTTAAATAAAAATAATAATGTAATAACGTAAAAAAAAAATAGTTCAAGACTCGTACAAAACCTTGGTTGGTAGCCTAGCAACAAGCTGGGCCCCAACGCCTTTTTGAATAGCAACACCTAATCTATGAAAAATAAAACTACCTACTCCACTACTAGCTTCATTACAAACTAAACGATTTTTCAAACGCTTGAAAAAACAAAAGGTATCCTCACCAAGCTCTCCCAAAGTAGAGAAAGCTAGAATGCCCAAACCATAACCATGTGAAACACATTTGTCCAAGTACTTAAATACGTTTACGTGAAAACAAGATTAGCAATGGCTTTGCGGGAGCGAAAAGCGCGGACACCTTCCCAGTGAAGGGTGAGACACTGTGACATCCATACAAACATCTTTACCATTCTCCCAATTTAAAACAAGGATGTCTGCAGGCGCAAATCTTTGTCATCATCGATGAAACCCGAGGGAAACCTCCTTACGAGCGGTACATCACCTTGTAACAAATGCTCTGTAATTACATCACGAACAAAGTCATGCCGAAACTTGATTCCAACATCCTTAGCACAATGGAGCGCACGATCACCAAAAATATCCATAGATTTGTTACTGATGGGCACAAACCATTATCCACAAATAAGGGGATCCTAAGGCGATAACAAAGAACATCTTTGAACCTGCCTCGGTCCAAGACATTGGTTAAGCCCACTAATGGGTATAGCCATAAGATAATCATGTGCATGTTTGACACGGTTACATTGCCACGAATGGAATCTCTTGCGAGACATAGAAAATTGGTTGGGGATTTGCTTCTTCACCGCATCAAAATAAGTAACCGCTGGAGTGCATAGAAGGAGGGGCGATATCATCGACGCGCTAGAAGAAAGTCCACATACCTGGATAAATTTCTGAAGAGTCAACTGATAAGCAGAACCTTTGTCTGGGGAGAATAAGTTACCAAGGATTACTTTTTGCACCGAAGCAGTCTGGCACTGAGAAGCCAGATAACAATAAGTGCGGGTATCAGCCATAGTATAAATACCAAATCCACCATCCTTTATCGGCAAGGTAGCTAATCTCCAAGGCAACGGCCCAAAACCAGCCCCATCCCCATTGACCAAAAGTCTCAAATACGAGCAAATGATCGTCAAAAACCTCGGTGGCTTGTTGAAGAGCTGCCCAGGATTGGTAAGTGCGCATTGTAAAATATAAACGTGACACACCGAGTGCAATTGCGAAGTAATAGCATCTCACACTGAGGATCCTTGGCTTTTTAATGGCATTCATTAGTTGAACAGTTTTGTTCACCCTACTCAACACCATATCACTTATAAAATTCATATCCAAACTCACCGGACCTCCCAAAAGTTTAACGCCATTAGTAGGCCTACCAATATCAAGAGGGAATACACCATCATCAATGCTTCAGGATCAATAGAGGCCAAAAGACCTCTGTCTTCTTATATTCAGAGATGTAAACCCCTACCCTGCCCTTCAATTTGTATTATGCTCAAAGCCTTGGCCACCTCGAGTGTATCACCAATAATTGTACCATCATCAAGGTACCAGGCGTGTAAATCAAGCGTACAACGAGAAGCAATAGACTTCACAAGGGGATGAAGTGTCAGTGCAAACAACAGGGGACCGAGTGGGTCACCTTGCTGGACACCGAGTGCAGACGATAAAATATATTGATCATAATACAGTCTAGCTGGCCTTGTATAGCAAAATTCAACCCATCGAGAAATACCTGGACAATGAAGGCGCACTTCCTTGATGAGATGAGATCGACTCACCATATTGAAAGCATTAGAGAAATCAATAAGCAGCATTGACATCTTGTCTGAATGACCTTTCAACTCTAGGAGCCCATTTACAGCGTGTAAAATGCTCTCACCTCCAACTGGCACTCCCACACCAAATTGGTAATCCCCCAAATAAGAAGCCATGTCCTTGCCAACTGAAAAGGCAGCTACCTTAGAAACAAGTCTTCACCAAACAGTACCAACCGCAATGGGCCTAAGTACACCATCAGGTTTAAGCAATGGTGTTAGGGGTGCACTAGCTATGAACTCGCCTAAACCATTTGGGCATTTACCAGCCAACCAAAGGTTGACAACCCCTGTAATTGACGAAAGCAAATCATCCGCGACTGCCGCTGCTGCCCCACTCATCACATCGCATAAGTGTTGAGCACGTAATCCATCCCTACCACAAGAGGTACCTTTTGGGAAGCTCTTGATGGCACTACGAACTGCACGGGAGTCAACAATAATGGGATCAACATTTACCTCATCGCAGGGGATAGAAGGTGGAGGGGCGCATGGATGTTTCAGCTACAGTTTCGAGTATGTACTCTCATTACGGGGAGCAACACCGTTCGAAGATAACACCCGAATAGCTGCCGTAAAATGTCCGCAACTCATTTTCTTATGGCATGCAATTATGTTAGCTGCTTCTTGCTTCTTTGGTCCATCTTGTTTATTACCTTGCTTGCTACCTACGTGGCTTGGCAGTCGCAACAATTTATTAATCAGCGTGTAGCAACCATTAGCTTCTTTCCAAACTGAAAGAGCATGATTAATAGTCGCGACTTGGAGACGTTTTCTGTTGCCGGATCTCTCTTCAGCTGTGCATTTTGGTTTGTACAAAGACAATGTGCAAATTGGGAGGAGAAGAAGCTGTATCCATGCAGACATGTTAGCAGGATTTACTAACACTTTATCGAGGCATGCTTTCAAGGCTCTCGAAAAATTTAATCGGCATTGATGTGGTATACAAGTGACAGTAGTAATCTGTTTCTGATAAGCTGCATTCAACAGTTCCAGGGACAATGAAGCAAGCTCCGACTCCGCTGTACTCTCAACAGAAACAATACCAACTCCTACCTGTGTAACCTCAGCTGGCTTTGCCACCCCGTGAATTAGAAAATCCGCAGCTGAACCGTTGAGAGGGCCTGACACTATATCACCATGAACAGCTCCATCTCGACCTCTACAGGGCATCTTCCAAGCATGGAGATGTAAGCAATGAACGCATAGCCACATACGAAGGCGAAACAGAACACTCTCCCACTTGCGATATGCATCAAGATCGGTAGAAATCAAATCTCTAACTTTGTTACGCTTTCCACCGTAGAAAATGTCTGTCATGTAAGTGCTTTAGAGAAACCTCTTGCATACCCCCTGCCATTTACCCCATCTTGGCAACCATCAAGGATTTTCGAGAGGACAGTGAAAAAACCTATCATTTGTAGCATCCTCTGCCATGGAAGAACAAGACCCTTAGTTCGGACCAAATAGGAGAAGAAGGAGAAGGAAGCAACAACAGGTTGCGAGCAGAAGTCCTGGTGGATATAGGCATGTTTTCTTCGCAGGCAAAATAAAAACCAAAAACCCTAAAAATAGTATAAACCCTAAAACGAGAAAAAGATGAAACCAAAAGAAAAACAGCGATGAAAGAAAAAAAAGAAAAACCTCAAAAACTCGTGGAAAAACCAAAGGAAAGAAAAAGGGTTTGATTCCATGATGAATCCAGTAATTGAAACTGACTTTCAATCATCAGGGAAATCGCCGGAGGTGCAGTCATGAAATCGCCGGTTACGAAGAAGACATTTTCTTTTTTCGATTTGGATTTTTTTTTTTTTTTTTTTTTTTTAATTCATATTTTAATCATTTAATTTTTTAATTTTTACCTTTAAATATTATTATTATTATTATTGTGTTGTGCGTTGCTTTGCTTTTAAAAATAAAAAGTAGACGTTTGGTAAACTATAATATGCTGTGCTTTTAAAAATAAAAAGTAGACGTTTGGTAAACTATAATATGTAAAGTGATGTGGAACCAACTGTAAATTTTATTTGGTAAATTATCATGTTGAAGTGCTTATGATGTGGCTAATGATAAAAATAGACATGGTCTAAAAATTCTTTTTAAATTACATCTATTATTATTGTGTTGTGTGTTGTTGTGCTTTAAAAATAACGTAGTCAGATGTTTGGTAAACTATAATATGTAAAGTGATGTGGAACCAACAAACTGTAAACTTTGTTTGGTAAATTATCATGTTGAAGTGCTTATGATGTGACTAATGACAAAAATAGACATGTTTTAAAAATTCTTTTTAAATTACATCTATTAATAATTAAAAAAAATATTTTAAATATTATTTAAATAAAGATAAAAGATAATAATAATTCTTATTCATATTTTAATCATTTAATATTTAATTTTTACCTTTAAATACATTATTATTATTATTGTTGTTGTAATTATTATTTTATAAATAAAATTTGATTAGTGAAATAATTGTACATAAATAAAAATACCAAAGAACGGATAGCTTACATTCTGCAAGCCAGTTCCAAATTCTGATACAAGTCATGCACTAGATTCCATCCAAAAATCATCAAAAAAAGAAAAAGTTGGGTTTCACAAAACTGTTGCAAAACAGTTAGAGAAACCGTTGCGAGGTTGAAGAAACCGTTACGAAGGTTGAATAAAATGTTGCGAAATAGTTGAAGAAACCGTTACAGGGGATGAAGAAACCGTTACGTGATTGAAGAAACATTGCGGCACGACGTTGAAGAAACGATTCGAACAGTTGAAGAAAGCGTGACGAAGGATGAACAAAGCGTTACGAAAACCTAATCTTCATCAATGTACAACTCAGGATCGAGTAATTCTTTCTGTCGGTTGAGAGGATCTCGTCCATAGAATGGGTCCGGCTTCCCGTACACAGGTGATCCGAGTGCTTCTCATGCGCACTAATGTGGGTACATTCGGCGCCACGTCAGCAGAGACCCTGTCACATTAGTAAAGATCACTTCGGTCGGCGAGCCCTAGTCAGCAAAATGGCCTAGTCAGCATCGCCATGTCAGCACTTACTACCACGTCAGCAGTTCGCCAGTTTTCGAAACGGACCAGTTGGGACACTGCCACGTCAGCACCTCGTGTCCAGTCGATAACGCCACGTCATCTCTTAACGGCCATGTCGATAAGCGTATGTCAGTCGACAACTTGCCACGTATCAACATAAAGACGCGCATCATAAAAGTCTTGTTTACGTCAACTTCTTCGTTTTAAGTCCGAATTGAGTGATTTTTGGCTCGTTGGAATCGTCTTTCAATTCCCTACAATATAGAAGCAAAAAATCCAGTGATTGAGAAACTTTTATTTGCACTTAGGACAACAACATGATCGAGTTCGAGGTTCGTGGATAGCGACATGATCGAGTTCGAGGTTCGTGGATATCAACATGATCGAGTTCAAGATGAGGATTGCTTAGACCCTTCAATATTTAGCCTTGCGTCACTTCGCAAGCACCTAAAGCCTCACCTTGCACGTGAGCATATTAGTCTTGCTCTTATCGCAAGCATAAAATCTTGTCTTGCACACGAGTATGAAAGATTTGCACATTGGCAAGCATAAAGTCTCGTCTCAACCACGAGCCCAACGCCCTATGTTGGTCCAAAGTCTCATCGAACCACAAGCCCAATGCCCGATATCGGTACAAAGACTCGTACACAACACAAGCAACAACCAGCCTACCTGAGCAGCGGGCGCTTCAGCCTTGTTATGTTGCGAGCAAAAGCCTTGCCCCAGCCGCAAGCACACTACATTCTACTCAAGACTCGACTAGCTCCTGAGCATCATCAAGTCCACCACGTGGAAAAAAGTCTCACCTAGCACGTGAGCAAATTTTATTGCAGGTTACCACAGTTGGGGGCGTCTTTGTAATGTCTCGACAAACGCTTGGGGGCGAGTTTCATCATCAACGATCGACGCAAAAGGAAAAACAAATTTCTTAACCACCAACAAGTTGGAGGTTAAGAGGGGGCGATGTTTGTACCATCAATAAATTGATGGTGGCTCGCTAATAAAGCCTGTTACGTCTAGTTCGTGGAGGAAGGTTCCAGAAGTTTCCACATGCCTTGTTGCCCAAGTTGCTTGCACATGAAGTTTGTATCAGAATTAGGGTTACATAAACACTATAAATACATGTATCCTAAAGCCTAAGAGGATATGAAATCCTAAGTTAGCTAACCATTATTATTGTAAACCTCGTATCAATACAATACTCCCCTATGGGATTCATCCGTGGATTTAGGCAACACTTGCCGAACCACGTTAATTCTTTGCCTGCTCTCTCTATTTATTGTTTTCTAGCCCTAATTTTTATTAATCATCATCAAATCATCGTGTTTAGTGCCTAAAAGTAATTTAGGATATGCAACTAATTTCACTTAAATCCGTCAACCAAGTAGTTATGGGCATTTTTTGTGGGAAAAAATTTGGGGAACTCTCAACTTTGCTACTGTTCTAAGTTTGGTGCTGCCACTAATGTGATTTTTCTAATATAAAAAATATGAGATATTTCAAAGTAATCATCATGGATGGTAGAAATTTTGGCTACAAACCTGAGCACGTCAGGTAATGGCCATTCGAATTGTTAAAAGCCAAATACATTAAGGAATCAAATTTTGGCTACAAACCATTAAACATTAACTTACTTACAGTCTAACACACAGTTCATTCTATATGGGCTAACCTTAACTGTGTGACCATCGTTCATCCAGCCAGCACAAACCTTCCATTCACATTCTTCATCATATTTGCACTTAGCCGTGACTGTGTGATAATCATTTTTATAAAAAAAAAAGATCTCAAACCTCTATGGTATACCAAATCTTCTTAAATGCCTCATATACGTACCTCATTTCAAACCCGTAATTGATAAGATTTGTTCTTCGCCCAAATACACTTGTGATACTCTAAATCACACCCAAAAATTTCTCCAAATCCACTTTGAGAATAAGCACAAGAAATCGATCTGAAACCCTAATAGTTTCGAACTTAATATGACCTAAACTGCATCCCACAGTTGATAGAAAAGGAGAAAAACCTAACCTAATATCTCCATCACCGAAGAAGAAAGGGAAGGCCAAACAAACACATCTGATCGTATGTGTTACCACTAGTTCATAGACGGGTCTTATAAAAAAAAATTTTTTTGAAGGAAACAGGCATTTTATTATATTAATCCTCAAACAAGTTGAGACGTTGCATAATACAATAGGGTGGTTCTTCATGAAACCACCACTTGTTTACATTGTTTGAAATTGCAAATTGTACTAATTCATGAGCAATTGAATTAGCGTCTCTAGGAATAGATGTAAAATTTATATCACTAAATTCCTTGACGCGGTCGTGGATAGATAAAACAGTTGAGCGGATACTCCACTGAATATCATTCATGCTCCCTGTTATGGCTTTAGGTATCTCCTCGGCATCTCCTTACACGATTATTTTTGAATCTTGTATTCTTCTCGCCAATTGTAAGCCAAGACCATATGTTTTAGCCTCCGCCACCATAGAATAAAAGAGTCAAAGCAGAAAGCACCAAAACCCAAGTATATACCAGAAGAATCTCTAGCTATGGCTGCAGCTGCACCTCTGCCATTGTTATACGCTGCATCAACGTTAATATTAATGGTGAACTGAGGAGGAGGCATCCATTGAACTGAATCTTGTTGGTTGATATGAATCAAGGAACTGAAGTTCAATGCATGGTGAAGATCGAAAAGCTTAAAGTCTTGCAGAATGTAAGCTATCAGTTAATTGCAAAATGGAAGTGCTGGTTAGGATTGGTAGTGCACATGAGCTTGTGGTGATGCAGTTGCTGCAAGCCATGATCTGAGGAGTGTGTTATTAGTGTTTTGATGGGGTTTGTGATGGATTCAAAGATGAGTAAGTTGTGGTGGTAGTGTTGAGCTAAAGAGAACAGTTGGGTTTGATTTTGTCGTTGCTGCTGCTGGTATTTACATAGATATTGCAGGCATGAATGGAATGGTTGTGTGACTTCTGGAATAGTGCAAATGGGTGGTTGTAGGCATGGATAACTAATATTGAATGAAGTCGCAGGGAATTGAAATGCCAAATGGTGGATATATTGTTGTTGCTGGAGGAATTGGCTGGAATGTATGAATGTTATGCAAGATGGCAGGAGGTGATTGAGGTTGAATCGGAGATGAAATATAAGGTGGAGTAAATGTTGGATGCTATAGACTGGTTGAGCTCATGGTGGTTCTGGTAATGTATGAATTATGGAATGAATTGCAGGAGATAGTTGTGGCCTGAGTTAGGTGGTTATGAAAGCTACAGAAGGCAGTTGCTGGTGCTGGTATTGAACTACAGATGGAATACAAGAAGGTGTTGGTTTGTTGTTCATCAGAAGGGTTGTGATGTTATGATGTGCATTGCAGGGAAGCAGAGAATGAGATGATGGAATTGAACCGGCAGAGATGGCCAGGTGATGGCAGTTCTTGCAGGTGGATTAAGCTGTTGTTCAGTGCATTACAAGGAAATGTTGTTGCTGTGAAGCTAGAAATTATGGGATTGATGTGCAGTTGACATATGGAAGGCAGTGGTGGTATTGGTTTTGGTTTGAGAAGATACATGCATGGATTGCAGCTGGAGTTATAGACTTGAACTGGAATAGGAGTGAGCTTGAAGTAGTGAGTCAATGGCTTGACAGAGAATGAAGGTGTATGCAATGGGTTGCCCAAATTAGTTTGATTCTGCGAGCAGTGCGGAAAGTAAGCGAGAATGGCGAGCCGATGGTACTAATTTCGGTTGCCGGATTTTGGAAGTTAAACTGGGGATATTAAAGTTTCAATGAATCATAAAGGTAGAGCTTGTTGGGTGTGAATGTAGACGGCGGGATATATGAGTTTGAAGTCGCGCTTTTGGGCACGTTTCCGCAAGAACCAAGAAATTGGCTTTGGATGGTTTATGCGAATGAATGAACCGTAGAGAAGAAGAGTTAAGTTGCTGGAAGCATATATTTGTCTCATGACAGTTTATGATAACTCAGGTGGTTGGGAACATTTTCAGGTGACCGGATTCCAGTGATGACGTCAGCAATCCGGCGACCAACTTTGGACCCATAATTTCCAGAAAAGAGATGTTTTAATTCATGGGCTTGGTGGACCAATAGGGGATGGGTTTTGAGAAGAGAGTATCCTTTTGGAATTGGAGAGGCATATAAATAGAAAACTCTTTCTCTAAACCTAGATATATTTCCATTAAGGAGAACTACTGCTTCTACTTTTGTTCTAGGGTTTAGAAACATGATAGGCTTTCTCTTCCTTCTTGTTATGAACTCCATGAACATGAGCTAATTTTTACTATTGGTTATGGATTAGTTGGATTTCACATAACATGTTTCTTGTTCAATAAATTAGTTTTGTCTCAATATTATCGATTATGATTCACTAGAAATATCGCCATGTATGATTGAATGTTTGTTTTGTCAAGTTGCAAATTGGTACTCACATGCATATTTATTGCTAGATTAGGGTTATTATATGCAAAAGTGACAATTCTTGATTGCAAGTAGCATAAATATGATTATAGTTTGTAGTGATATATTCTTATGATCATATGTGAACCATAACCTTTGTTAAATCGGATTGGTGCTTTTACACGTTCGATTGCTTTGATTGGCCTGATTTCATAGAACTTAATGCATCTAGGGAATTAAACTTGATTAGTTCTTTTACACGTTAGGTTGTTCTCTTAGATAGAATTCATATTCGCATCTTTTAATGTGTTTGTTGATGTTAAGAGGAAATTAGCGGGATATACTTGCGATCAAGGTATCCTAGGGATTTTGATAATAAGAGATTAAATATCAATTCTAGCTAGTAAGACAAGAACATGTCAGTGAATGAAAGCAAAATCCTTAACCAATATCTTTCCTTGTTTGATTTGATTTATTTATTTCTTTGTTTGCTTTTATTTTATTTTAGTATATAAAATCAGAAAACCCCCCATTGTTATTTATAGGAAACCGAAACAACTTGACAACCTTAGTCCTCTATGTGGGAACGATCCTTTCTTGCCCTTGCTATATTTAATATTTTGAGTAGTGAGAAAGTAATTTATTTTTGACGCATACGACAACGATCAGCAACTATAAATGAGCCTTAGGCATCATTTATACTCTTCAGGCTAAGCTATGAAGCTTACTTGGTGCATAGTCCGCATATGCACCATCAACCAACTACCCCTACCTATATATGTTAATTTGACATTTTTACAACTCAAATTGGGGGAGAAAAAATCATTCATCAACTCCTCGGGCCATGATGGCTGCACCTTACCATTCTGGCCAACTATGATGTCTGTGTAATGGTTGTACATTCAATTTGGCTAACAGGCCGAGTTTCAATGTCCCGGCCATGACGGGGCCGAACATTTATCGAGCCAGTCCCGAAGGGCCATGATGGTTGTACTTTCGTCTTTGGCCCATAGGCCACTCCCGATGTCCAGCCATGTTGGTCGTTCGCTGCCAACCCAATGTCCAGCCATGTTGGTCGTCCGCTGCCAACCCGATATCCAGCCATGTTGGCCATCCGCTGCCATACTGATGTCCATCCATGTTGGTTGAATATTTTCAACGCATTGGCCAAGGGACAATGTTGCCTTTCCTAATCAACGGAAGCTTTGGATGAAGCTTCATCTCGGATCATGGCACATCCTTTAGCATGCGACATGCTAAAAACACGGGGTGTTACATTATTCACCCCTTTAAAGAATTTCGTCCCTGAAATTCAAAACAAAAACTATTGTGGACAATCTCTTCAGTTTGGATTTCCTGAGCAAAAGTCCCATACTAGATGCTCCGAAATCACACGTTTCTTCAAGTTATCGTGAACAACAATTTAGACCTTCCGAGCAACTAGTCTCATCATCGCTCGCCCGAGGAATCCAAAAGTGCCCACAACAATACCAAGAATCGCAATTGGCCGATTGCCAAGAGGATATCTCGACCGGGTATCCTAGATGGCATCCCATACTACCACCCATGAATCCCTAAGGTTCACAAGTTGAAAGGTGTCATCGAAATGACAAGATATTAGCACAATCTTCATGTGGAACAAGATTCGATTGCCCCACCGTCCACGACAAATCATCCCGTGTTGCCACTCGTAAGTGGGATGCTAGCCAAGATCGACAACGCACACCGTTGGCCGATTTCCAACGTGTGGGGATGATCGGTCCCATTGTCTACCCACCGTCCCGGACGGTCTTCCGAATATTCACTCGTACGTGGGGTGCCACTTAGGCCAGGAAAACTCACATCACTCAAACAAGCTCAACTCGATTCGCATAGTAACTGGCATAGCAGTTACAAACTCCTTTCCGCGCAAAAGTTGGCCTACTCTCCAACTTTAAGTTTCCATTAAGGAAAATACTCGCTTGACGAGTCCATTACTCACATTCCGTAGAGTTATCTCGGAACTTGCTCGGATACTAACTGTGACGGACCGAAAAATTACGCCTTTTGGCGCGTTACCCCGCAGGTTGTAACTTCCCCGACGCGTCATGATAAAGCTACGATCCGGGCCATAAAGCTAGGCAAATGCACGTCCATTTGCCATTGCAATCATGCTCGTGCTATATAAGCTTCCACACCGTTCCAACTTACCCTTGTTCTGCAAATGGTTTATTAAGAAAATAAAAACTTTCTTAATACAGCAAAAACGTCCTTTTGAGGCCCTAAACGAAGGAATTTGGCTAAATTCTAGTGACCATGTGGATCTTTTGATCAACGTGTCTTGATCTTTGGGTCGTTTCCCATCAAAATGGACTCCTCTTGAGCTAAATTACGACACTCGGGTTTTTAGCCTATGTCGAACACCTTGATAGGAAGTATGAGCATCCAGTGAATGGAATGCAACTTGCCTCATCAAGTTTGGCCACAATCATCTCTTGCATCGAGCTACCCAGACAGATGATATGAGAGGCCAGAATGTCGCAATCATCTCCCAATTAGATGATATGAGCGACGAGTCTTTGGACCCGGCAATCTTTGCAACTCATTACGGTGCCTCACGTGCCTTCCCTACTCTAAAGGGATCAAGCACAGACCGTAGTTCATCACTAAGGGACATAAACTTAAGCCAACTCGTTTGCATGGTTGTGGCCAAGCAATAAAGGTAATGGCCGAGTCCGTATAGGCCGTTCCGCCAAAATACATCCAAGTGATGCATGTTTGGTCCGCAATATGGCATAACGATGCCTAAGCATCAAATGTCCTCTTCGCGAGGCTACGCAACTATAAATGAGCCTTAGGCATCCGTCTTTTTACTATACTAAAGAGCTTTCCAGGTAACTACTTTAATATACTAGTTCATCACTTTATCAATCAGAATTGGTTTTGGTCAAATCAAAACTAGTTCATCCTAATAATTTCGTTTCATTAGAATAGAAATTGTCCAAACAGATTCAAATCAACGATTGATTGATTGGGGTTTGGAAGAACAAGGGCTCATAATTTTGAGCTAGGGTTCCTTCTGTGAAAATGCACACTTGGGAATGTTATAAATACCCTCCATTTTTGTTGACTTTGCACAAATACCCAGGGGTAAAAATTAACTTTTTGGAGTCAACTTGAAAAGTTGCTCCCACTTTTGGAAGAATCATAAAGTTATCGTCCACTTTATGAAAGCAACTTGTCTTTGTTGCGTCCCAAACCGAAAGCGACTTGTAGGTTGCTTCCACTTTTCGAAGTTAGGGGTATTTTTTAAAAATTGAATAAGGGTATATTTTAAGGGGCGGATTTTGAGGGGTATTTAAATAATGTTCCTGCTGTTATTGTATTTAACAAACAAGTGGTGGAATAAGTGACAGAAGTTGTGTTTTGAAAACACGATCACATCATAACTAGAAATTTCATGGAATCTAATAGCAAATATATCAAGTAAAAAGACTTTAGCTCAACATAACTTAAAATTGGGAGGTTCACTCATTTTACATTTCCTAGGGCTATAAAGGACTGAAACGCGGAAATCCGTCTTTTTATATCTCTGCGGCACTCCGCCACGAGCTTTTGAGATCCAACTCCCTGGAGTATTAAAGAAGCAACACCATCAGGGTTCAAAGTGGCCATAACAAATGTGACCTCTGCTTAGCTAACGCCATACTAACAATCTAGGTAGTTGAAGAAGCTTGGGCGCTGATGGTGGAAATTCAAAGTTCCTGCTATGTATGATGGAGTCAACAATAGGCTCGAAGTCTGTAACCTGAATAGATTTTTAAGGTCAATTGGAAACCAGAAGCTGCAATACAACGTATATGAGCACTAACTTCAACTAGAAAAAAATAAAATATTGATATGAACTTGATTTTTCTTAATTAGAAAATTGGAAGTGACTCTGAACTCTGTAGCGGATGGGGTCCAATTTGAATCATTCCTATTTAAGTTGAAATGTCCAGTAAATAAATTCAAATTTTGAATTTAGACTGATGTTACTCTTTGATACTGACCATGAATATACTTGCAGAGAAAATGTAAACCATGGGTTTAAACTACAATATGGAAGATATAACTGAGGTACTGGAACAAAACAACGTAACCTTTCGGGTGAAAGGAAAGATAAACCCCAAGTATATTTTGATATTCATCACTGTACACACCAAACATCAGATAATTCCAAATCTAGCAAATAATTTAAGAGATAACAAGAGTTATTTACTGTCACACCTCTTAAAAGCTCAGCAATAGCCCTTTCCAAGACAATTTAGACAGCGCTGCACCCTGAAGACCATAATATCACCTAAACATATAAGGTCTTAAGATCACAAAGCTCAATTCTGCCTTGAAAACTAGCTAATATTGTTATGCACCAAGCTCAGTTCTGACCTGTTTCCTTCACATGTGGGGCAGAGACATGGATTTATGGCAACAGGATCATACAGCGGTGACCACTCTATTGTAGAATTCCCTATGCATAATTTGCAAATATAGAACCCCTTACCTCTACAAACTCCACAAGGTGAAGCACCTTTTTTCTACACAACACAAAAGAATGCATCGTTGAAAAATTAGCATAGGTCCAGAAAAGAACCTGAACATAACAAATGGTTCATAGTATCTTTTCTTATACTAAGAATCAACTCTGAGTACAAGCTTAAAGTTCTAAAGAAGTAGTACGTGGTCAAATTGAAGTTGCTGCTTAAGAAACAAGTTGTATTTATGTGTAATAATCTTGCATCCTCTGCTAATTTAACAAGCACCAGAAAAGAACTTTGGAATACTATCCGAAGAGATATCTCGACCCCAGAATAATTTTCGGACTGCCATCCAAAACACATGTGTGAGGGCAGTTTTGATTACTGAAAAATGTGATGCCAATGGGTTCCAGTTATAAGATCTCAGCACTTGGATTATTTAGGATCCAAACTGTCTACTGGTTCCCTTAATTCCAAAACTTATAGTCAGTAAAATGAGGTACTACTGTGATCAAAGGCTTTGTTTTGAAGTTAGAACTTCATTTAGTTTCCTTGGTTACTCTTGTTCAGCATAATATCTAGCGGCAGAGTGTCGAAATAGAAAAATAAATCTAATGAGGTACTTCATTATTTTTAAAAGTTAAAATGCTGTGGTAACATATATGTAATGTTGAATTAGAAATTACCCGTTTAGCTTCAGAAACAGATTGTAGTGCTCGAATCGTTAGAGTAGAAGCCAACGACAGCGTGATGACTCCACCAAACAAAATACCAGCAGCGGTACCAAGCTTACGTAAAGGCTCAGGGACACCACCCACCATATCCCTCGAGATACAGACTAATCGTGCTCGGGGAAGCTATAAGATAACGATGGAATAAGTTAAATGAACAATTTTGTATAATAACAAACAAGTGTAGTTCTATACTACAGTATACAAAGCTTTAGTATTTCTTTGGCGCATATTGTCAAACAACATGTACTCAACATGGAAATTTTGCTATTTTACACAGTCTGATCTCTATGAAGTGAAGGGGCGCATAAAAAAGGTTGGGAGTAGGCATACCTGCTGTAGAAATTGAATTTGGTACCAATTTGAAGACAAAGATCAAACTAAGTATCTCTACTCAAAATCAATCAAAATTCAAGATTATACGAAGTAAAGACTTGTCACTTATAAATTGGAATCCATTATTTTCTCACTCTATTTCTTTTCTCTTGATGAATCCGTGTCTCTAAATCTCTATCTTATCCTCTCTTCAAACAAAAAACAGAAGTTATTCGTCTACGAGTCATAAGTCGCTGAGAACTTAAGTATCTTTGGATGATGCTAAAGATAATTAATAAGGGGAAAGCCACTTTTACTATGGGGAAAACTGACGTAGGGGTGGTCCGGGTAGATATTGAAAAATAAAAATAAATTCCCCTAAACAAAAATAAAGTCCCCTAACATTAATCATTTGTGATCTTGCTTTTCCATATCACTCTTTTTTTTTTTGAAAGTAACCAGATATATAAAGAAAAGGAAGAAAGCTAATTTATAGATTCAGACTCATTTGGAATCAACTCTGGTAGAGTTGTCCGTCCGATGACTGAATCTGTGTAATTAGCTGCTTCTGAAACAGATACAAGGCTTGAGTTCATATTACATTCCTCAAAAGCTTTAACATAGTCAAAAGTAATAGCTGGAATTAAAAAGGAAGGTAAAGCAGAGAAGCTAGTTATCATCTGTGATGAAGTTCTTCCTTCTTTTGCCAACAAATCTGCCACTTTGTTTGATCTTCTATCCACGCAGTGAAATCCCCCAAAAGAAACTAATCCAGCTGCCATCTTCTTTACTTCATCTAATATGGCTTCACATTGCCATTTGATTGAGGTTTGTTTGCCCTGTAGATACTTCATAGTGTTTTGATTATCACCTTCTATTGCCGATTTTGTAAGTTATTGTTGATGGCCCAAGTTGTAGTCTGCGGCAAGTCTTCTGACTTGACTTCTTCTGTGATTACGCTACGCAAGTGCCCATCCCGCTCCTTTGAAGGTCCCTTTTCCAATTACGCAAAACAAATCCAAACCCAAAGATTAGTTGTAGCGTAAAACCCAAGAAGCATCACGGTTTAATTTAAAAAAAAAATTTGTATTGGTAGAGTCCAATAAATCGGTTCGAGTGTTGTTCTTTGTTTTGTGTTGTGACTTGTAACCGTGTTGTTGGGTGCCAATATTCATAATGTCTCGATATGTCTTGTGCCGATTGAGTGGTGTTCTACTTTATCTTCAAAACTCGAGACATCGTTCTTTCCATATGAACCAACACTTAGTTGCCTAAGGCCATAGAAATTGTGTTCGAATCTCCCTCATCCATTCATTATACATATCTAAGAAAGAAGTATGTGTAGAAACAGAGTTAGAGGATACTCCCTGAGCAGGCATTGGTTGAAGTGTCCAAATTTCTTTTGCATAGGTGCATTCAAAGAACAAATGGAAGGTAGATTCTTCCGTATGCTGACATAACACACAGTGCCCTACGTGAAATAAGTAGGCATTGGTTGAAGTGTCCAAATTTCTTTTGCATAGGTGCATTCAAAGAACAAATGGAAGGTAGATTCTTCCATATCACTCTTGCCCTACGTGAAATAAGTGTTCATCACTGTGCCGGGATTGTTTTGTGAAATTTCATTTTCTACAACTACTAGATCACAATCATTTGGTGATCAAATAATAATAACACTATTCTAGATGTTGAAAAAGATGATTACCGGTTTCGTACGTAAGAGTTCAAAATCACCATCACGAATAGAGCGTGGGTGGACCTCATCGCCACACATGGAACTAGTGTGCAGATAGTAAAGTATATGGGTGAGCATTTGGCCCGTAATCCGCGGATTTAACCGGGACCAACTGTTCATTTGTGGATGATGCCCGGACCGTTCGTTAATGGGTTGGATGCGGATGGAATTTTTGAAATCCAACGGATAACGGATCGGGCCCAAATGCAACCTTGAAAATCCGTTGGACATCCATATCCGTTAAATTAAGGGTATTTATATAGTTCTAGAAAATACTATGGATCATTTAGGAATTTTTAAGATGTTTGCTTGGGGTGTTGTACATGACATTTTTATATTTGTATACATATATAGGATATGTAGGTTTTATAAGAAGTCATTTGTGTTAGCTTTATTTTCTTTACTATAAATTTTAACTAAAACAAATCCATTGGATTATCCGCATCCAATCCGTCCATCCACGTATCCATTGGATGCAAATCTGTTGGATATGGATTGGATGCGGATGCCAAATTTGAAATCCGTAGGGCAATGGATTGGATGCGGATGAGGCGAAAACCAGTTTATACCGGCCCATGCTCACCCCTAGTAAAGTATATACTCCTACTCGCTAGAATAAGACGTACGTGACTATGATCAACCATTGCCTTCTGTAACTTCACTTGCATGAGGGACAGAACTTTACACTGGAAGGATAAACATTACTGAGGTTAATTTATTATGATGAATTAAACTCGCCAGTTGAGAACATAAGTAGAACAAATGTGAGAACATAAGAAGAACAAATGAAAGAGAAACGGAGTTAAGGGCGATTCAAATTTTGTTTTTTGTCTATCACCACAAACGGATGTACCAGCTCTTAACAAGTTAAAGTCTATATATATATATGATTAAAAGCTACCGACTCACCGGGAGTAGTAATACAAGGTCTCTTAGCCATGATGGAGCCTCAAAATTGACTATTGATAATGAAGAGTTTTTTTTTTTAAATCCATCCCGATTTCGGCTTTCCCTCTAGTAAAATTGGCTTTCCCCCTAACAACCCTCTTTTGATTTAAGTTATAGCTGAGGCAAAATACAACCCTCCCCCTCCCCTGGATTAAGGACAGCCTATATACCACCAGCGGGTCCACCACCACTTATAGTGGTAAACACTCGTAGTAACCTGAACAAAGCTTTAGCTATTTTATCTCACACCGCGCGCTTAGAGAATTATCCAGTGGTCTGATGGTTCTCATGCTTCCTCTCACTGCGATGTAGGGATTGGAACCCCTTAACTGTCAAACAAGCTCCTAATATGAAGAAGTTTGGATTTAGTTATAAGGGACCACTGTTTTACCTTATCAAAAATAAAAATAAAAATAAAATCACATCCCACTGAGATAAATAGTTGTTTTGAATCTTAGAAGATGAACGATTTGAAGGGCATGGGTAGGGAGGTTTGGCGGAAGATCATTTATGTGATATTGTGGCGCTTGTGGAAGGAGAGAAACAGAAGGGCCTTTGGTGGTAGGGCAATGGATGTTAGTAAACGTATTTTTAATCATTAGGCAAACTATAATTTTATGGTTTTTTGATAAGGATCTCTTTAAGGGTTATTTCTTGAATCAAGTTTTGTTTAAAGATTACGTATAGTTTGGTGATGTTTTAACACTTCAAACCACAGAAAGAACATCATTGCAAAGGAAATTCTAATAAAAGAAACAAAAGTTTTGTATCTGAGGAAATAAATCAAACTTAACAACATTGAGAAGTAATTAGGTCGCAAAAAATCATTGCTTACATCTAACGTAACCTAGCATTGCTCGACTACTCTATATTTGAGATACCCACCAACACCGAATCTTAATTCTCTACATGTTGTGTATCATGTTGCAAATTTTTTCCTCCCAAATCGGAGGTTCCTCGAGAACCAAGGTGTGACTTAAAGACTTCACTCGGGATTATGTAAGTGCATGTAGAACTATTTCCTCTTTGATAGTTTCAGAACATGTATCTTGATCTGATCTGTTGTATAATTCATGTTTATTTTAAGGTCTCTCTTTCGCAGTATAGGTCATTCATGATTTATTGGTCAAATACAAGATCTGATAGAACCTCAATCTCACTGTGTATAACGCCTAACTATTAAAATCCATATTTGAAGATACCACAAAATTCATCAATAGTTGTTTTAAGATTATTATTCTTGTGAAATTAGATTGATTAAGATTCTCTATGCGATTCAAAGAAGCATATATCCAAATTTTTTTATTTAGATTCGTCTAAGTTTAAGGGAAGATTTCTGTTAAATTGATTTATCATTTGAAAGACAATCAATAGGCGTCCTTTTTGAGGCAGGGTAACACTAGTCTTCACAAAAGACTGTGGAACAAATCATAGATCTTTGAAGGAATCAACAAGGGAAATCAAGTGTTTGGGATCTTGCGGGAGTCGATATATATACACAAATACGGCAAAGTAGCTTTAAGGGTTTATTATATCTCAACTACATTCCAAACCGAAGCCGTATCGTGGGTTAGTGTTTGTAGCGGATTAATACAACGCATGTTCAGAGTGAACGAGGTCCCAGGATTTTTATTCCTTTAAAGTTTCCTCGTTAACAAATTTTCTGGTGTCTTATTTTATTTATTTTTCGCATTATATTGATTTATTAGTTATAATTGAGGTACACGCAAGTTGTATGCTAATCTCCCTTGTGATTCAACAATCTCAAATATCTATTCCAGTGATATTCCTTCTCTGCTTTTATCATTGATTAAAGTTTACATAAGTGTTGATGGTGGTTTTTAGCTTAGGGTTAAAATCGTAAAAACCTAGTCAGACACTGACGTCACAGAACTTGAGTAATAATGTCTCCACTAAGCACACTTATTGAACCCTCTAATATGTCTGCGAGAAAATTACCAGGGTACCTTTTTTTAATACTAATTAGGGTTTCGATAGTCCAAACCCTAATTCCCATACCACATGTGCCAATGGCATGTCGTGCCAGCCACACCTCAGCGCCAAGGCATGCCAACCATGCCAGCCACATCTCCGCGCCAAGGCATGCCAACCATGCCAGCCGCACAAACCATGCCAGCCACATCTCCGCGCCAAGGCATGTCAACCATGCCAGCCGCACCACTGTGCCAATGGCAAACCATGCCATCCACATCTCCGCGCCAAGGCATACCAACCATGCCAGCCGCACCACTATGCCAACGGCAAACCATGCCAAGCCGTCCATGCTAAACCCTTGGCCCCACTATGCCAAGCCATCCGCGTCATTTTTTGCCTTGGCCCCACCATGTCGGCCTTCCCCATGCGGCTACCAAAACGAAGGCGTGCGTCGATCAACGGCCACCCTTCCATCCTAGATGCAAATCCTAGCCGTCCAAGGTCGCCAAACAACGCATGGTAACCTTTGGCCTAAAACCCTAGTTTTGGCCACGCCAAACCGCGCCAAGGCATGCCATGCCACACGTGCCAATGGCATGCCAACCACCTTGTCGCGCCATACCATGTCGACCTTCCCTATGCGGCTACCAAAACGAAGGCGTGCGACGATCAACGGCTACCCTTCCATCCTAGATGCAAATCCTAGCAGTCGAGGTCGCCCAAACAACGCATGGTAACCTTTGGCCTAAAACCCTAGTTTTGGCCACGCCAAACCGCGCTTGGCATGCCATGCCACACGTGCCAATGGCATGCCAACCACCTTGCCGCGCCATACCATGCCAACCTTCCCTATGCGGCTACCAAAACGAAGGCGTACGACGATCAACGACCACCCTTCCATCCTAGATGCAAATCCTAGTCGTCAAGGTCGCCAAACAACGCATGTTAACCTTTGGCCTAAAACCCTAGTTTTGGCCACGCCAAACCGCGCCAAGGCATGCCATGCCACATGTGCCAATGGAATGCTAACCACCTTGCCGTGCCCCACAATGCCGGACTTCCCTATGCGGCTACCAAAACGAAGGCGTGCGACGATCAACGACCACCCTTCCATCCTAGATGCAAATCCTAGCCGTCCAAGGTCGCCAAACAACGCATGGTAACCTTAGAATTCTTCCCGAGTTTTACTTTCGGGCTATTTTCACTTCCCGAACGAGCTCAAAACCTAAATATTACCTGATAAAGAGATAGGAAATTCTTTTCCGTACAGAATGGAGGGGCGAACCATCAAAATATGAGTCTGTATTAGAATTCTACATCGATTCTAGTAAAGGGAGCTAATTAGGGTTTCAACATACCAAACCCTAATTTAGACAAAACCGCAAGCGCTTCCCTTCCAAACCACACACTGTCAGTGGCTCCACTCCACGATAAAGCCATGCCGGCCATGCTTTCATGTCGCTGGCTACCAAACAAAGGTTGCAATGATCAACGACCACCTTTCCATCTAAGATGCGAGATCTTAGCCGTCCAAGGTCACCCGGCTAACGGATGACCACCTTTGGCCCAACGCCAAAATCCTAGCTTGGCCACGCCTAAGCCATGCCTAGCCATACTTCCATCTTTCTTTGGCTACCAAGAAAAGGGTTGCAATAATCAACGGCTACCCTTCCTCTCAAGATGCAAAAATCTCGGCCGTCGAGGGTCACCACCGAGCCGGCAAGTCTCCCAAGATCAACTTTCCAAACAACAACAACGTGCTACATGTTTTCCACGAAAACACTCGAGACATCAACGCATGTCACAAACCGAGGATGCTCATTGAGTATTGGTTTGGCGGTTTACGGCGTGCGGCGTACACTACGCCTATTATAATAAAGTGTCATAAGGATGAGGCGGTTAGTAAATACGGGGAGTAATGGTGAAACGCTTTCTTTTATGGAACATCAATTCCAAGGCGTTCACGGTTACCACCTCCTCCCATTTACTCACCCGTTTTCCATTTCTTAATAAGACCCAGTACGTTTCACTTCGACTTGTATAAATATGCATTACATATTTCCACCAAACAACAAGTTCATGTCAGGAGCATACAACACTCAGAAAATATTTGCTAGCTCTCCATCTGTTAGCTTCCCACTTTCTGATACAAGTCGTAAAACAACTACTCTTCCAAAATCAATTATTCTGGTCTCAACACTTTCTTCGCTTCCCTCCCCAAAACCAACACTTATCCTTCACTTTGTGACCGAAGCAAGTTTGGAACGACTATTTCTTGGTTTAGGCCGGATTTGTACAGATTGATCTCTCGAATCTAAAGTAATCCCTTGCAGTACATTTTTAGGGTTTAAATTCGTTTCTCACCCACACACCAAAATTACCAAAATCGTGAACGTTTTCACCCTCAAACAATAAGGAATTATTTATTAGGTTGGAAACGAAAAATTGGTAAGAAAACACCAGAAAAACTTACAAGTTTTTGTTTGTAACGATCCGACATATGGAAAAGAATTCAATTTCTAGTACCAGTACCACTAGGATTGATAATACTAACTACTTATGAATGAAAATTGTTGAGCGATCTTTCTTACAAGATCAGGACTTCTAAACTATGTTTTTGGTTGTTGGGGGATATGCACACACTAAAGTATTAGTTGAGGGCTCTCAAACATAGTACAAGTTCAAGGAGCTTGATGACTATGATAACAGTTAATTATTTCTGCAAAAAAAAAATTCATATGGGCTAAATGATCGAATTTTATATAGTGGTAAATAAGGTTGTCGTTCACTCGAACTTGATGAGATTCATTTGAAGAATTAAAATTAGAAAACACTAAAAATAACCAAATATATACAAATAATGGTAACAAGATGAAGAGAGTTCTTTTTGGACTAGGATTCCACCGAATTTATATCATAAGGCTCAATTATTTATTTTTCAAAATTATCGCTCAATAAATAAAATAACATCGACTCTTATTTTTGCCAAGGTAGATTCTCAAAATATTAGTTATAAATCCTAAGCATGAGACATCAAAACATCTAAGCAAGCATGACCCATCAAATGAAATGATAACTAATTAATCAAAATCATAATTCTATTTTAATTAGTGCAAAAGTCATATAGAGAATAAAATAAATTTACCCATATATGAAATTCGGATTCCTCCGTCGACCCAGTGTAGAGGGTCTAGCTTTTCATGTTGTAGACACGCTCAAAATGGTTTTTCATTGCTCAAAATGTGTTTACAAAGAAGAAGAAGAATAAAACAGTGATTCGCTCTCCCAAACTCCCTCTCTCTAGATAATCTGTTTGGTTCTACTAGCACCCTATTTATACACAACAACCCATTACTCAAACATCTTTTCAAAATCTTCTTGCATAACTCCATCAGATCTTCTCTTTAATGAAAGATATCTCATGAATAATTTCTTTCTCCATTATCACAAATCTTCTTTATTTGCTAGAATAAAATCCTAGGGATATTATCTTTTTTTTTTTTTTTTAAATAAAACCCAAGATTTTCTTTCTCATTTTCAATAAAAACCAACTCATAAATATATTATCTCTTTTAACTTCAAGATATGGAAACTTCTGTATAATAGGCAAGAAGATATCTTTGCCTTAAATCTTTAAAATCTCCCATAAATTGAGTGAATCTGTTTCAAAATGAAGAAGGAGAGGGTGCCTCTATCCATTTGTTTGGGTGCCTTTAACAAGACTGCTCTTATTTGAAATGAGGATGCCTTTAACACTTTTAAGCCAATTCTTCCAAAAATGTTTATTTCCCAAAAATACCTACAAACACATAAAATACCATAATAAGTACAAAATCGAGTACTAACAATGTAGAAAATTGAGGACAACTTAGACACAAAAATGTGTCTATCACTAAACGCCATTATCCATGTCATAAGCTAAGAATCATGTTTCTACTTGTGAAACATATAAAGAAACATTGAATATCATGGATAGAGTATTCAAATGAGATACCTTGGAAAATAATGTTAAGCTTCAAACCCTAACTTTTAACTGTATAACCTTCGTTTTCCTAATAATTATACCTCTGAAGATTTTCACCATAACGATGCCTCATATTCGTTATAAAAAAATATATATTCAAGAGAGGGATATTGTATGTAAAGATCAGGTCTCTACCATCAAGATACAATCTATAAAGCATGCCATCACGGAAGCAAACAATTTGTCTATACTTAAGATCTTTGATCATGAACACCAATATGAGAAAGACAAGGGTGTCATCTTTAAAACCTCTAGAAACACTAATAATCTTGAAAAAGTGAAAGTGACGTCAAGACATATTTTTGATATTTTGATAAAGAATAATCAGATGAAGATTTTGATGTTAATGTGTCCTTAAATACAAGATAGTTTAGAAATATTTTGAGAAGCATAAATAAATGATTCTCTCAAACACCTTCCTTTTCATGAAACAATAACACTTGATCGTGTTCATCCTAAAAATAAGAATTTTTAAGAAAATAATGACGAAGGTATGCCTCGGTGATTAAAGTGTAAAGGATTTAACCATTTGGATAGTGAATGTATTGATATAAAAAAATACACTGGTAAAAAAACTTGTTTCTACAGTTTATAATTTATCTGACCACTACCATTCTGAGAAGAAACAACTAATGTTGTACTTATCGTAGCGTACATGCAATAATCTGGAAATTTCTCTTGATACTCATGATATGCAATAATATGGAGATTCCTCTTGATACTCATCAATTTCATTAGTTGACTTAATGGTTACATCTCCTGATAGCCTAAATCCTAAATCTCGGTGTTCAACATAAATTATCAAAGAAAAATACTTTTGTATCTACTTCATAACAAAATAGGATACAACCTTACCTAGTGTGCACGTTTTTGCACTCTTATAAAATCATCCCAAAATATACCAAGAAACGCTAGAAGTACCGTTAGTGTTAAAATTGTTATTTAGTTTTTCTTTGATTTTAGTTGGGACTAACAAGTAGTTCTCTTCTGTGACAAGTTCTTGTTTACTCCATAGTTATTTTCTCTTTAATAAGGCCACTTATGAACTTTGAAGATCGAGTTATACAGATTTAAATGACTCATAACCTTTGGATGGATCTATTGATTTAGTCAAAGTTAACGGACTTCGTTATGTGTGACTATCAATAGTAGAATCAAGTTGTTTTGCAGATGTTACATTGAATATTTTGAAGATTGAAGACTTTGATATAGATATCTTGGTTTGATTATCTACTTGACTTGATTGGTAAACACAAAAAAAAGCCTTGCAGAATAAGTAGTTCTTTTAGAAAATAAACCATGTAGAATCAAGTAGTTTACTTGGTAAACACAAACTTATGTATTTAAGTGGTTCATATATTAAATGGGAAAACCTTGACTTAGGATTAAATCACCTTGTCCCTTTGTGGCTAAAACTGAGTTAGAAGCGTACAATTTTCCTTGATTATTTAATTAACATCTTAAAGGAAATCTTAGTTATCCGGTTGAAGGCGGGGTAGCAATAATCTTCACGATTGACTATGTAACAACTTGTAACAGTAACTGGTTCACATTAAGGGAATTGTGTGCGCATGCCAGATTGGTTGCAGGAGCATGGCTACTGAAGAAACAAAGTAACTAGGAGTTAGATTATTCTGTCTCACCACATTCTACCGAAATTTCCTAGTAGGCAAAAGTGTAATTCTTAATTTTGAGAGTATTCAAAAGTTGGACTAGGTCCCGGGTGTTTTCTTCCATGAAGTTTTCTCCGGTCAACAAAGTTGTTGATTTGTAAGCTTTTTCATTTTTATATTATGTTTGTCATTTAATGGTAAAATACATATTCATGTTCGTTATCCTATGCTTGAAATAATTTCAATCTTGTGTCTCAATGGTATTCTTCACACAAGATCATTCAAAGATAGTTGCATAAAGGTAATATACCGAAAATTGGTGGTATATTCAGTACCCTCTTTTATTCGTATGTATAAAAATGTTGTGTTTGCATTATGAAGCATCCTTGGGTGACTAACACAAACCGAGTGCATGATGTTGGTGCATCATGTTACATCATCATGTAAGCAACACATGAAAATGATGCATTTTCTTCACGATGCACTTTCAAAAAATATTCTTACAAAGATAAATTTGGGAGAAGTTTGACACTCACCACCTCCCACTTTCTTTAAATGCAACGTTAGACAAGGTAATCACCAAAAATTTCAAATGATGCATCCACAAGGAAGACGAACAAACAACTTTGTTCCTTTACTATTTGGAAGACGAACAAAAGGAGTCGAGTGCTTAAGATTTTACATTGGTAAAACAACTCAAGATTGATTTTCAGTCTTGGGATTCATATGCGTGACTGGTAGGTCGTAGACGCAGGGATACTGAAGGACTAAGTAAATATGGGCAGTTTACTTGGTCTCAACTATGTGAAGTTGGCATTGTACTTTGTGTAGCGGCTTAATTCTGAGAGTATTCAAAATTGGACTAGGTCCCAGAGTTTTTCTTCATTTGATGTTTCCTCGTTAAAAAAATCTTATGTGTGTTATTTACTTTTATTTTTCGAAATTATAATTGTTTATTATAATTAAAAGTAAATACACTTGTACGTCAATCCTAATCATTTGACTCTGATCCTATAGTCAATCGGTCTTGTACCAAAACTATTGTCAAGTGAATATCAACTTGTTGTATTGTTCGACTTTGTCCATAGACGATCATACTTGTATCAGACTTATAGGTTGAAACAAAAATATTGTGGTGTATTTGGGTACCCCCGTCTTTTCAGAGAGACGCACAATCTGAAAATAGTTCTAGAAAATACCGAAACTCAATTGTCCAGGATAATTATTCCAACTTAACAGACTTCGAATTCGAATTTTCCTTTTGGAATAGAAATATGAGTATGTCCTCTTTAAAATCAGGGGCTAACCACTCAAATCGGACTCCGAACGAAGTCTCCGGAACTCTTTTTGAACAAGGAGCGCAGTCAGAATTTTTCTGATGAAAATAGTTTTTGTCAAAATTTTCATTGTAGATATATGACTTTGTAAAATTTAAGATTAGAATGCAAGATATGAAATGCAAACTAGAAAAACAAAGGGTAAAGAGATACAAAACCGATGGGTTGCCTCCCATGTAGCGCTTGGTTCAGTCCGACGTTATTGTTATCGTTCGTACACCAACAGTTTGAATATCCGGGGATATATCCTCACTAATAATAATTTGTAACTCCAATAACATCTTCACACAAAGGTAAGTGTAATAGAGTACTATTCAAACTATTATTTGATGGAATTTTCAATCACACGTAGTCTTTACTACAGTAACAAGTGAATAAAGAACATAAAATGTGGAAACTTCAATAGGTTCATTTCAGTCAACATGCACAGTTTTAGGATAAAAAATAATCTATTGGTGGATATTTAGAAGCAAAATAATCCGTAAGAACTTTAAAAGCACACAGCTTCAACCCTAGGTGAGGTATTTTCTTAAAGGTTGGACTAAAAACTCTTTGAGAAACTACTTCAAATGGAGGTGGAGGATCAATATATATAAAATTGTGGAAAGGATTAGACAAACCTGCCACAATCTCGGGATTATTTACCTCATGTGTTTCGTGGTCTTCTATAAAACTATTTGAAGGCTATTCTTTATCGGTGTATGGCTCAACCAGAATCTCAACAATATTACAATCATTAGCAAGCTCAACGGGGTCTTCCACGAAATCAATCAATTTGGTTTCATTCTTAATCACCATCTCTTCGATACTTTCGTCATTAGAATAAAAATTTTACTATAACGAAATCCTCTTTGGTGTATATCCTAGGGTAAACAAAGATGAGTTTCGGTTGAAGGCACACCGGGTCTCACTTTTTTCAAACCAATAGGCCTAAAAACATTGTAATATGGATATATTACTTTTAACACTGATAAGCGTTTCAATACGTTACCCTATTTATAACAATGGTTCTTTTATACCAAGTCTCCTCCTTTTGATTAAGAGAATGATCGTTATAATGATATGGAGTTTAAATAACTTTATAACAGTTATAAAGACTTTTTAAAAGTTGGTCATATTTTTAAAAGATCTTGGAGTGTATTTTGCATCGTATATATGGTCATGCTCCTTAATCTTTTTGTTGTGCTCTTCAAACTTCTAATCCAACTTCTGATTTTGGTCTTTCAAAAAATCCAGATATCGCCGCATATTTGTGATTATAAACATAACTATCCTCCCATATTTGTGGTTGTTCACTTTCATACCCATTATAAGGTTATTGGTATGTATCAGAATAACCATAAGGTTACGTAGGATATTTATCATAACCAAAAGTATTGGTTTTGATTATATCTTTGGTATGGTTGGTAGTGTTCATAAAATTGAGATTGAAAACCATACTGATTATCACTATTATATGATTGATCTTGTGCACCGTACATGTTACTTTCTAAAGGAAAAATGATGACTCACCAGAACAAAATAAGAAAAAAAATCTAAATACTAAAACAAAAGGGATACGTGCAACCTGTTTTCAAAATATACCTCCCGCTTTTACAAGCAATGAACTCCTTCAACTAGTTGTTAACACCACCAAAAATATAAAAAACAGAAAACATTAGAACAACATAAAAAAATCCTAAATTACTAAAACAATATAAAACAAATAACAAATCAATTAACGACTGCTCCCCTGCAGGTGGCGCCATTGATGGGCTGTCATAGGCATAACAAATTAATCAAGATATTACTGACTAATTAACTAGTAATATAGCGGTAGTAGGGATCGTTCCCACATAGTGTGCAATTGATAGGTTATTTTGATTAGCAAATTAAAATAAAGTAAATACTAACAAGGGGGGATTGGATTGATTAATTAAAGTAATAAGATGAAAGAGATGATTAGGGAATCGTTTGACGTTACCAAACATTAAGTCGATTAACATATCAGTTTACCTTTTCCTAAAATCATATATCACAAACCGTAGAATAATAGCTACATAAGTGTTATCCCCAAAACCCCTTTTATCACTGGATACGGAATTTCTCGCATACCAGATTCTATTCGTCTGAACCACCAAGTAGTAGATCACTCAAGGTGTAATCCAATCGAACGCTTTATTTTTTTTGAATTTAGGTTGATGCTAATAGTTAAGCTCTTAGATCAAGATCCACTAGCTGATGTTATCTTCACTCGCAATTTCTCTACAGAATCCCTCTGCAAGGTCTCACTATTTCTACCTATGTAGATAATTGTTATACTATTACACTTATTTTACAACTTTATACTAGCAATTGAATGATCAATAGATAAATTCAATTATACACTTGAAGAATCTAAAAACTAATCGTAAATAATACATATAGTGAAGACAAAGATAAGATGATTAAAACTCCAAATAAACTTGTATAACTAACAAAGCTTCTGGTTTAGAATATTGAATTCATCTATAATCAAATAAATGTTTAGCTTTTTCATGATACAAAGAAAGAAGAAAAGAAAATATCTCATGGTTTCCGCTCAAAAGGGTAAGCTCTAGAATATATAGATGTAAAACCTAGCCCCTCCTATATCTTTTGGTGATGAACCCTAGTAAAACGTGTCCAAAAACTCTTGAGAAGTGTCCTTAAGTATCCCCAACAACCCTAGGGTTTGGGCTTGCTTCAGAACTAATTTTTCCATATTTGGATGTATTTTCCTTACTTTTTGGAGGTGGGGGATCGGTCCTACCCTAAATCCCGAAATAGGTAGGGATCGGTTCCTACTTGATCCCCAAATTGTTTTGCCATAGCTTTTGCATACAAACTCGGAATTACCTCATTCTTTTTGCGTTATTTTCGTCTTTGCATTCTCTAGAACATATAGTTGAATACTCATGAATTTGTTCGAGTTCATCCCGGTCCTTAATCCACACTCACGTTAATGTCCTTTTAGATGATTCTACATAAATAAGATAAAAAAAAAAGAAAAAACAAGAATACTACAAGGTAACATGAAAGAAATATATCAAATACAAGCATGAAACTGATAATAAAAGTATAGTAAATTATACACTTATCAAAAATCAAAATCTTGCCTCTCCTTCTAATATAAAATTGTTAGTTGAATGAATTCATGTAAGATTTTCAAGTTTTCAAGTTTTACAAGCGCATGAAAAAATAACGGATTGGATGAAAATGACATCCTGATACTTGTCATATGTGGGGCTGTGCAATACACCAGAATTTGCGAATTTCGCTCAACCCAATCAACAATTTGGCGGGTGGGTACATGATCAACCCATTGGTAAAGTGTACTCATATAGAATTTTTAAGTCGCTACTTTTATAGACTGGGCTCAGATGACACCTTTAAAATCTGTTGGACACCTTTAAAAGGATAAAAATATACACTAAGTAATGCACTTATTTAAATTAAAGGCTTTCTTTACATACGTTTTCATCGTCATTCAGTTTTCTAGTCTAATGCTAATGTTAGAATATACTAATCAGTACAAAATATAATCCCAAAAAATGATGCAACATAATTTCATAAAGCTTTATTTCAAGAAAACTATTGAAGAGAAAAATAAAACAACAATCAGATTAAAGAGAAAGATGGAGCAATAAAAAGAATGAAATCCTAACATTTTATTTTGATGTTTTAGAAATTTATTTAAAATATTGAGCATAAGATTTCAAGTTTTATTCTTCACTACTGTTAGTTTTTTTCTTTTGTATAACCTTAACTTTTTTCTTTTTAATCAATATCCGGTAATCTCTTCGCAATCACCCCGCCCAGCCGCCTACTCGTGAATATCAAATTCGCCAGATGATGAATTTGGAAGCCGATGAGAATTTCAAATCTTCCATTGGAGGGATTGGATACGGGTGAGTCCAAATCCGCATCCACCCATCGACTGCTCACTCCTAGGACTCAACGAAGATCAAATCCATTAGATCCATTCCGGTGCAAAAACAAAAAAGCCCGAGTTTTCTTTGCATGGACTTGTATGACCTTATCTGGGCCGTACCCGATTAGGTTAAGCATCCAACTCATTTCTCCTCCTTTATTAAACCCCTTCGTTATAATTCCATCCCTCACTAGGGTTTTCTGTGTATAACGATAGGAGCTTAAGTTTAGCCGCAGCAGCAGAGACCGATCCTCTCTCGCACATCTCAGGTAACTTCATTGCAAATCTCTCTTTACACATCTTTCTTGTTTCAGATTCAGTAGTTCGTTCCTGTTAGATTTTGCTTTGTTCAAAACTTTGGAGAATTCAGATTTATTCTTTTAATCCACTGAAAATACGAACACGACTTCAATAACCTTAATCAACATCTTTGTTCAGATTCTATAGATTCGTGTTTTTTCCTTGAGATTTTTTTGAAGATATTGAGTGAGATGAATAATACCTAATCTCATTCTTATTGAGAAGGTCACTGGTTACCTGGTTTTGGGTTATTTATGATTACTTTGTTAGATATAATCTCTTACACTATAAGTGCAACTTTTCAATCTGTAACAGTGTTATCCTTCTTAAGATGCAGAAACGTTTAGTATGTGAATCTGATAGATGGATACTTACTTTGTTTATGAGTTGATTGTTGCAAAATGGACTTTAGATATAGACCTGGGCTAGGTTTATACCTTTGATACAATTGAAGTGGATGGAATTGGTAACCAAATGACGGTGATGGTTATAATCTTTGAGTTGCTGGCCGCTGGTAACTGTGTTAGCAGAAGAATGTGATACCATGAAATGCTGTAATTGTAGTTGTATTTTGGTATACTTCAGTGTTTTATTGACATAATTGTTGCTCTGTAATTTGTCTGCAAGTATGGAAGTTATTGCTAGCTGAGTAAACTTTTGCTAAATTTGAATTGTTTATGCAGTCAAATCAAGATGTTTACTGCTAGGAGAAAGATTTCGAAGGACAAAGGTGCTGAACCAACTGAATTCGAGGAGTCAATTGCTCAGGTTTGTATCTCATTTAATTTTGGTCTTGTTCTTTACTTCTGTTATTGTTTTGATTGCAGCTTCTCATTTAGTTTTTTAATTATTGTGATTCTTTGTGTGCTGCAGTCGCTCTTTGATTTGGAGAACACTAACAATGAGCTCAAAAGTGATTTGAAAGATCTGTACATTAATTCAGCTGTGTGAGTAAAATACAGTCTACATGTTTTTCCTGATTGTTGATCCTTCATAGTTATGGAAATAACTTTCTCTGTTTGCTGTTTTTTCAGTCAAGTTGATGTGTCTGGCAACCGAAAGGCAATCGTCATCCATGTTCCCTACAGACTACGAAAAGGTTTCAAGAAAATTCATGTGAGGCTTGTGAGAGAACTCGAAAAGAAGTTCAGTGGAAAGGTGTGTTGCCTATCTTATTTCTTGTGCTGATTGTTAATTTTACCTTTACTTTGATTTGGACTGATTTGGACTGAAAATGTGAAAGACTTAACTTGCATGTTCTTTCTTTTAGGATGTGATTCTTATTGCTACCAGGAGAATAGTGAGGCCCCCCAAGAAGGGTGCTGCAGTTCAAAGACCTCGCAGCAGAACTCTTACCGCTGTACATGATGCCATGCTGGAGGATGTTGTTTATCCCGCTGAGATTGTTGGAAAGCGCATCAAGTACCGTCTTGATGGATCAAAAATTATTAAGGTAACAAGTCCAGACCTTATAATTGAGACCTTATAGATGATTCTTATCCCCCTTAAATTCTGTTTCCTCTTCCTTGTCTTGACAAGTCTTTGCAATTTTCTAGATCTTCTTGGACCCTAAGGAGAGGAACAACACTGAGTACAAATTGGAGACTTTCAGCGGAGTTTACAGGAAGCTCTCTGGGAAAGACGTTGTGTTCGAGTACCCAATAACAGATGCTTAAATATATGTCTCTCCAGAGTACTCTATTTATATTCCGTTTTGCACCGGGTGTGTTGTCAGTAGCAGAAGACTTTGTGACTCACCTATTTTGTTATCATTCTGAGAAATCTTGAGTTCTTTGTTTCCATACATGTAGTTTTTGTTTTCTAAATGTTGACACCCAAGAATTTGTTGCAGCCTCTGTGCTGTTTTATTTTAGAATAGAATCAAGAAATTGGATCTTCTCTTTGATGTTATATATTAGTTGTTGGTCAGTTTGAGAGTGTTTACCTATGCTGGTTCTAAGAAAGCCCGTGTAGCTTGAAGACCATCTTTACCAAGTTAGAGGAAGAAAAACCTTAAATCTAACTTTTTTGGTGAAGTACCAGCTTGAAGCATAACTAGCCAAGCTTCAGGGGAATGTGAAGTGCAGAATTGCTATTTTGCATCCTTTCCTATGAACGTATATGTTCCAGGATTTCTTCTTGGATAGTATATGTTGGAGGATTAGATTGAATTTCTTCTTAGACGACCTTTGAAGAAGAATTGAATTTTACTCATAGGGACAGTTTCTCATGTGCTCGTCGTTCGAATTTACAGCTTAAATCATGCACATCAGTATCTGTATCAGTTGAAGTATATGAATGTATGTATCAATATATTCAGTACACATATAAAACTTGCAAAAAGAAGAAAAAAAAAAAACTCAAAAACTCGAGCTATCCCCCTTTTCGGTATTTGTGTAGAGCTTCCTCGCAGTTCACTGGCTGATGATGATGTTGACAACAAAGAACAACAAGAACCTTCTACACATGTATATGCTAGCTGTTGATGGATTAAGACTCGAGAGTCTCATCAAATGTCTCTCACGGCTCAGAAACCATCCAGGATTGATACACTGGCAAACTGAAATGAACCTTCTTCCACTATCCAAAAGAGATTAAGAAGACGTATACTCAAAAATGGCTCCTGTATGGTTAAAGCCACAAGATACCTGCAGAGCTTTTACACTGTTCTCATTGTTATTATCAAAACTGACCAACTTCGGCTCAAAATTGTCTATGTCAGTACCATGTCCTAATTGTCCACCTGAAGACTGGCCATCCACAGAGAATGTTCCATTTGATCCTCCCCAACCCCATGTAAAAATCTTCCCGTCACTAATTGCAGCTGTATGCTTCCATCCACAATGTATCTCACATACATGAGCTTCTGCCAGTGGACCTTCAACTCTCTGAGGCAAGCTGATGATAGCAGAGGAACCAATACCAAGGCATCCATTTTCATTTGATCCCCATGTATATAGTTCACCTCCACTCGTTATAGCACCTGTATGATAGCCACCGCAAGCAACTTCATGACATGATGGAAGCTCGTTTATAACATAAGGTGATGTTGCACTTTTTGCATCTGCAAAACCAAATTTATCTACTGTTTTTTCCCCGAAAAGGAAGAGGGAGCCATTTCCGCTGATGCAAACTGAATGCAATAGTCCTGCGGATACAGTTTTAACCTTAATTCCCTCAAGGGTTTTGATAAGCCTCGGCGTGTATTCAGTTGAACTTCTAATAAACCCTAAGTAACCTGATTGATGGCCATGGCCAAGTCTTCCAGCTCCCCCAGCACCCCAACTTAACACCTCACCATCATCAGTGATAGCAATTGAGTGTTCAGAACCCAATGCAATCTTTTTGATTCTTGTACCCTTCAAACAATCGACTCTTGTAGGGGAATAAACTATCTTATCTGCACTTTTTCCGAGGCCAAGTTGCCCACTTGAGTTCTTTCCCCACATGTAGAGTTCCCCATTCACTGTAACAGCCGCAGAATGATAATAACCAGCTGAAATTTGAATTACTTCATCAGGCAGACTTGAAACTTCAAGTGGATCGAACGTATATGCTTTCTTATCAGATATCCCTAGTTGTCCGAAATCATTTAGTCCGGTAGAAAAAACACGACCAGATTCATTTAAAAACAAAGTGTGAGCTCCTCCACAAGAGATGGAGTAAACACTGTCGTCGTTGTCCTGAAAGGCCGTACAAACAGTTGGAGTCCATTGGGAATTTGGAGTCCCTAGCCCTAACCTCCCAAAATCACCATTTCCCCAAAGTGCAGCAAATCTCTTACCAGTAATACCCGGTTTAGAGGTCGATATCCATCTCCAACTCCCATTCCTACTTTGGTTAAACCCGACTAATAATCTGGGAACTACTCCGAGTTTGCATCTCATCCACCACCCCATTGCAGAAGTAATAAAAAATAATAATTCAGCTCAGACAGTAAACAGTAATTGACAGAACAGACCAGTGAAGTAGATGGTTGAATAAAGAAAAAGTTTCTCTTCTATTAACGGCTGGTGCTTGCTTCTTGCTCCTCCTTGTCCACCACCTGACAAATTAGTGTAAAATCTCCCTGTTAATACTTAATGACAAAGAAGAAAATAAGATTATCCGGTTGTTTAGTACAAATAATAACAATGCGAAAAAAATTTAGCAGAGGAAAATCATATACAGATCATACTTCCAAATCACGAGTAACCGATGAAGATACTCTTCAGCGACTATTTCACATAAAGTTGAATGACCGAAAACCAAGTTGGCCTTTTAGGTCTAGTATTTAACTTGAGATAGTATTTATGGATAAAAGTAAGGTTTCCTGATTCAAAGCAAATACCAAGAGTCGTCACTATCTAATTTAATATGAAGAAGCATAACCTCTACTCTAACCTCATATTGATTTACGTATTAGATATATCAAATGCATTAAGAATTTATGCAATTAAAAAGAAGTTGGAGCCTCTGCAGTAAGAAACTACAGAAAAGATAAAGAAACGGTAGAAGAGTTATAGAGTTACAGATGAACAGAACTGGCTTCCGAATCATGATTGATAAATGAAGATACGCTTCAGCGACTCGTTCAACATTAAGTCAAATGACCAAAAACCAAATGGCCTTCTCAGGTCTATTATTTTACTTGAGAGTAGCTATGGATAACAGTAACTCTTCCTGATTCTAAGTATATATCAAGAGTCGTCACTATCTAATCTAATACTCTGAAGTAGTATTAACATACTCTAATCACAGATTAAGTTGCGCATTAGATATATTAGATGCATCATGCATCACATGATAAGAATACCCAAATTAGAAGGTAGTTGGTGTACTGGTTGCAACAATAAACTACAGAGATTATGAAGCAATGGTGGAATTACAGAGTTACAGTCGAACCAGTGGAAGTGAAAAATAGTCCTTCCTACGAAAATTAATTCTACTTCGCAAGACCATGAGAAAACCATTAACCAAATAACACCTAAAAACTAAAGCTCAGTTGTGACTTGGAGATGCCCTAAAGAAAACGTGCTAAACTTTTCTAGTACAAGAGACTAGGTTATACATGTACTCACTTTCATTTAACGTGACATTAACTGAGCAGTGACACTAACTCATCCATTTTACAACACAGAACATATAAACTTTGTTCGATCAGAGACTATTACTTATCCTGTCAATAAGGCCACAAGATGGATTCTTCTTACTCTGCAACTCTACTGCATCCACAAATCAAACAATACTACTTCCCAAATCGTAAAATAAACCTTACAGCAGAATGTCAAAACTTTATTAGATTTTTGTCCATGGAGAACAAATCATGCAGCTACCTCGCTAAGGGATCGGACTCAGTAGAGCTATAGAAATACCGACAATTAGTATAATCTATGCATAATTCAAGGTTCTTGTGTATCACATCAATGACCGGAAACTCAGACAAATCATTTATCTAACAACAATCATTTATTCGGAGTTTTCAAATATTGAATTCTGTACAAGTTCAATTATACAAAGAACAAGGTTTGGGGGCAGTTTATCCTAGCTTGAACCAACAACATTGATAGAATTATTCGCATTTCACTAATTTTTCTATAATACAGTAAAACTCTCATATCAATCACAAGTCAATATGATCAAATGAAAGGGCACCCAAAGCTGAATTCCTTAAAACATTAATCTGGACATTATAGACTGAATTTGAAACTCAATTATCATCACAATCTATTGAATGGGATTTAAATTGGTTGAGATGAAGAGAGTAGGAATTCGAAACTTACCAGAAGATTTTAGCAGGATAAAACAGCATTTCAATAACCCTAGAAACCCTACAGGGGTACAGGCTCTTTCTCTTTACTGTTCCGCTGACTCTCAGTTCCTCTGCGTGGCAAAGAATTGAAGCCCGTGGACGAAACAAGACCTCACAGCTATGACACCCTCTAGGCACATGCTTACAGTAGCTCAACCTGGCGTGTTTAATAAACAAATGGCCCGGTGGCCCAATTTATACCTATCAGAAGCAAAAATTGGAAGTAAAGATGGATGCACGCTCAAAAGTTACTTCTTAATTTTAGAAGTTAAAAAGCAAGAAGTTAGTTTGGATATAGAATAGTAAAATTACTTCTATTAATAAAAAAATTAACTTTTTGTGAAGTAAAATAGTTCTGCTTCCGGCTTCTGCTTCTAACTTTTACTCCTGGAGAAGCAGAAGTATTTATGTTTCTAGTATCCAAATGTGTCTGTTTCTCGAAAAGTCAACATTACAGGTTTTAAAAGTCGTTCTGAAATTTTACACCCAAATTGATTTCTTGCTTACTTCATGATATGTATTCAAACGTGCAACATCCTCCAAAAGTAAAGTAGTTTTGAAAAGTCAGAAATGAAGTTTTGCCTTTGGTTTCTAAAACTAACTTTTGAGTTTTTGACTAAGTTTAAGTTGTAAACCTAGTCTTACAACTACTTTTTCTTCTCCCCGAAACAGTCAAAGAAATATATTTTGCTTCCTCAAAAAGTCAACATTTTTTATTCTAAAAGTCGTTACAAATTTTACACAACTTCTTGCTTTTTGATTTTTGAAATCAAAAGGTTAATTCTAGTGTGTATCCAAATGCGCAACATCCTTCAAGCATAAGTTTTGAAAAGCCAGAATCAAAGTTTTTGCTTCACAAAAGAAGTACTTTTTGCCTTGATTTTTAAAACAAGTTTTTGACTTTTCGACTAAGCTTAAGTTGTAAACCTACTCTCACGAGGTATCCAAATTCCAAACACACCCTCTTACATTTTAAGTACAAAATAAAGAAAACAAAAGTTGAGTTCCCCAGGCGGGAAGAAGATAGAGAGTGAGAAAAATGGCGTCGACATTCTCATTCCCAGTGTTACCCCGTAAAGACATAGTAGCAATTCTAATTGAATCACAAATCGTAAACATAAAAGAAGAACATCTTGTCAATCCAACTTCTGATGTCGTTATATCTATTTACACTAACCTCTTAGTTTATCTTGATCCTCTTCAGTTAAGTATAAAATAACACTTTTGAAACCCTAACTTTTTTTAGTTTCATTTTTGTTAATTTTTTTTTGTTTTTGTTTTTGTTTTTTTTCAGGGATGATCATAGACAGGCTGATTTTAATGCATTAGGGCAACTTGAAAATCCAGATCTTCATGGTGATTCGGTTCGGTTGGTGAATTTGTGTCGTAAGATTAATGAAGTTATGGCTTCGGTTAGTTGTCCAACTGACTTTCTTTTAAGAGATTTGGCTAAACCTGATACACATAGGAATGGACTTTTTCTTAGTGCCATTCTCAATTTCTGTCTTCATAGGTATGATACAATAATTTTTGCTTTGCTTTATAATGATTTCGTTGTCGAATTATCGTTTGTTATCTGATTTACATGAGCATCATTTTGCGCATAAATATAACATTTTGTCTTTTCAACATCAAAGGATGTTTGAACCTGAAATGGGGCTGTGTGTTGTAATTGTTCAAGATTGTTCAAATGTATAAGCACCGAATTTTACCTTCATCTGTTGGATCAGTAATCTTGTGTTAAATGTTTGGGATTACTTATAGTAGAGGGTTTCTTTTGTTACACGATGTGACAATGGCTTAAACATTTTACAGGGAAACTAAATTGGTTCTTCTGCAACCATTTGTTGATCAAGTAAATATCCATGAAGAGCAGCGGAATGAGTTAGAGTCAAGGATCTCAGAGGTATGTTTATGGAAAAGATGTATGTCACAGACAAGTGGTATGATGTTTGAATGTTTTGGTGAAATGGCTAATGTGTTTGCTTTGCAGTTACACATGGAAATGTCTAATCTCAATGAAGCGAATGAAAGGGAGCAGCCATTTATTGCAGAGGTGGATGGTAAAGTTAAGGAGCTACGCCAGACTATTCAGGAACTCAACAATCATCAAATGCTGGTAAAAACTTCTTTATTAGCAGTGAAGGGACGAGCCACTGAGATTGATGAGAAGGTATGGTCTTCAGACTTCTTCAATTGCAAGAAATAAGTGTTTATTCTCATCGGTATCATGCTTAATATATTTCTACGGGTTAGTCTATACTGTTTTGTATTTAGTAACCTGTGCTAAGGGTGAAAGATTCATTCTGTGCTCCATTGTCATAAGTGTGTAGTTTATTTCAGGCATACATGTTCCGTCTCATATCTTAAGATTTGCTTGGTTTATTTATATTTTCTATTGTTCCAGTGAACCATCTATTCTGCACCTCAATTATTGTTAATGTTCATGTCATGCTGAGATCAATCATTACATTAGTATCTCATATTAGTCTAACTGAGAAGACATCTTCCAGTTTTTGAAAACTTGCTTAAGGTTGTCTTTTATACTAAATCGAACGGGGATGCTTCAGTCAAGGTTCTCTGAGTCTGAGGAGTAAACTTGAGGTTTTCATTCAACCCAAAGGTTGAAGGATGAGTGTTAGTTCACTATCTCAAAACTTAATAATCATGCAAAGAGAGGTTGAGCCTTCATATATGGGCTCTAATGGCCTGGGTTACAAGTTTGCAGTGTCAGAGTTTACAATAGAAGGGTAATTAACCTTATCCCACATTCTCTCAAAGTACCAAGTATGTGCTCAACACTATCTTTTTAAGCGGAGATAAATGTTCTTGCAAGATTAACAACCCGTGTTGGTTCTCAGTACGTGCTTCGGTCTGCAGCACTTGGAGACTATTCCATTCTGATGGAAAGAAAGTTAAAGCTTTTACTTCAGAATCAATTTTTTTGTTGAAAGAATCAGGCATGCGTCTGCCTCGTCTTACTAATTTATATGCAGCTTATGTAACTAATTGGCTTCTTATAATCTTTTCATTGACATCTCTTTGCGTGTTATAGAGTTAAAACCAATGCTGTTTTATGTGCCTGACCCATCAATTTTTTTTTTTTTGGTGGATAGGTGTCATCTATAACTTCAGAGTCACTCCTTAAATGTGATGCAGTTTAGTGTGTCTACTCTCCTCATACCATGTTACTTTTTCTTGTAGATTTCTAGTGCTGAGTTTACCTTGATTCAAAGTGCACAAGAGAATGCGAAACTGCTATCCAGAATTGTTCAGTCTCCAGACAAGCTACAAGTACGCTCTTAATCTCATCATATTGTGGATAGTTTCAAGTTAGCCCCACAGGCACTAAATTATGGGGAACTCCATCTATTAATGCTAATGTTGTTACTTATTTAGTTATTCAGTTTCCTCTATTTTACTAGGTGTGTTGGGCAAAAGCACACCTTTTGTTGATTTACCATTTAGTATTCTTGGTCTTATGCTGCCTGACTTTCCGTGAGTTGTCAATTCTGCTTGTTCAGATGTTATCACGTGGATTAGTTACATGTAGGTCTATAGCTTATGTGGTTGTACTGTATTCCATTCTCGACCTAATGGACCACCACACAGGATGCCCATGCTATACAATTTAATTGCTGATTATTAAAAGTTACTGAAGTATTTTCTTCTACTATAACTGAATAAGCCATACAAAATGTACAGTGAACTCTCTGTTATTAAAATATCAAAAAATTGAAAAGCAGTTGGTGAAGCTTCTTTTGTCCCACTGATGAGCGTGTCCTCAACTAAGACATTGTAGTGTCAAGCCGTCAACGGCTAACAGGCGATATCGATGAATATGTAACATCACTCACAACAGAGACACACACACCACCACCACTACCACCACCACCACCCACATACACACACAGTTTAGTTCGTGGTCATTTTGTAGGGTTATTGAGGAGATAAGAGTTATTGATGGAATTGTCATTTTGGACCAACATGTTGGCCAAATGTGCATGAACAGGATGGGAAGTCCAAGTGGCATGGTCAATAAGACAACTTCCGAGAAGAGTGTAGAATACTTCTTTGTTACCAATTAATGGAAGAACATTAACGTAAGAGTTTCTTTCTCTCTATCATACACCCACACCTACACACACACACACATGCCCACACTCAGACTTACAGAGTTTATATCGCGGTCATTTTTTAGGAGTATTGAGGAGATCAAAGTTATTGTAGCCTTGTAGGAAATGTCAGTTTGGGCAACATGCTGGTCAGATGTGCATGCACAGGATGGGAAGTCCAAGTAACACGGCCTATAAGATAACCTCAAAGAATAGTAGAACACATAGCTATTGGTACCAATATATCAGGAAGAACGCTTTGGAGGTGGAAGAACCTATTGTTAAAAGGTTCAGATGCAGTGCTCCTCCTCCTCTTATAAAGAGAAAGATAGTTGAGATTTTCGTTATCCTTCGTAAAGTGATTCCTTTGATATGATGAAGCATATTCTAACTTTCAAGTAAAAAAAAGGTGAAAACATAGATGATCAGTTCGTGTTCATGGCTTGAATTTGGTTAAGTAGCTTAAGATTTAGACAGGGAAACAAGGAAAGCAGCAGCTGCAAATATAACTTTTATTTTATGTATCAATTTCTTATAATATTTACTTATTCAGTAAGGTTTTGAATTAGGATTAGATAAGTGAATTTACATTTATCAAAATGGAGGGACAGCTGGTGAAAAAGATATTTCACATATTATTGTTGATAATTATCCTTTCCGCGAGTATTTCAACTGATCTACATGGTAAGCACCACCAGACCATATATTTCTCTGACATACTGCTTTGCAAATGAAAGGGGACTCTGGAGGAAAAGAAATCCATCCGAGATGATGTTAAGAACTCCGAAAGATCAGCAATGCAATCTTTCCAAGAGAAGTCTTGCACACTTGACGTGTATTCAAAGGTATTAAATTTTCCAGCACCGTATTTTTCTATCATGGTTCCTTCTTAGTTCTTAACGTCGCTGAATGAAGGTATTAATTAGTAAACATTTACATCTTTATTCAGTTTGCTATTTCTCATTTGCTATCCTTTTGACAATTTAAGTATGTTCGAGATTTCTGAAAACTTTAAGCTTGAGAGTAGAACATTTGAGGTGCAGGTAATATTCTTAGACCGTCATTATGATCTGCTATATAGAAGCGGGAACTTTTGCCGTATGAGAGTAGAACAATGCTAATTTCAAAATGTAAAAACGTTCTGTGGTTGGCAAAATGTTATCTTTTCTGGATTGTTGGGGGCGAGGGACATAAAATGCATGTCAAGAAAAAGACTTCAATTTAGGGGAACTTAATAGAGCCAAAATACCATCATCAGTCAGTATACACACAAAAAAAAAGTTATCAGATTGTCTTGGTAGGCAGACTTTTATAAACAATAACAGTACTGATGTGGGTTTAGTTTCCAAAGAACCCAATTGTCTTCGTTATTTCCTTGATCAATTGCAGTCTTTCTGTTCTTTTAGTCAAAGACATGTGTAATATGTGTATCAGTCTTCCACCATGCATATAGTTAAAAGATACTCCTGAAACAAAAAGAGTGATTGATATTTTGATGTAGCTTTTGCTACCATAATAACATTTTCCAGCAACCTGCTGGAGCCCTCTTTAATAAAAACCTAATATTACCGACTCGTCAAGCTGTAGTCTTCTAGGTCAGATATTGATCCACACTTTCCTTTGGGGCGGTCAAAATAATTTTGTGCTGGAAGTTGTCACATGCCCCATGTTATATTCTTATCGTGATTTTTTGGTACAAGTATCTCTTTTACTAATAAGTGATATTTTACTTGTCAGGCTTTGAAGAAAATGTCCAAGCAGCTTGCCCAAATGCATGGGACAAAAGAGCAGGTTTGGTTTATTTAACTTACTTGCATTTTTGATTTTTCTTGTTTCTTGAAATGCTAGGTTCGGAAACTCAGTAGTTTCGACGGATTTTAATTTTTAGGTGTCGTGTATTAATGATAATTCAAAACTTTCAAAACTTTCAGTTTAGAGTTTTTTTGCTCATGCTCCCGAAACCGTTTGAGATACACGGGAGATCTAGCGCACATAATTTGAGATAATTACAATTATCCGCGTCATTACTTGGGCATAAGAGACGTTAATTTGTTTTATTATTAAGATATCCTGTGCGGTTATTTGTTGGGACATAATTTATTCAGGAGAAACACAAATTAAGAAAATATAGCAGGTTTGGAGCTATGCTATTTGGTGAGGAATGGCAGAACGATTCGAAAGCCTCCATAATAACTTAACGAAACGGTACTATTTATGACCAATATATGTTAGTGACTCTAATTTGTATCAGGCCGATGCTGCAAAAACAGTTGAGAAAGATGTTAAGGTTCTCAAGGCTAAGCAAAATGATGAAGGACTATTGGGTATGTCTCTTGAAGCGAAATCTGTTGAGCGGCAAGGAAAAGGTATTTTTTCTCTAACTTTGTTTAGAGATTTTATTTTTCTTTCTGATTTTGTTTCCCGTTCTTTAAACTTGCAATTTTACACAAGTACAACATACTTTTCTTCATTTAGTGGAACAACTGGAGGAATTAAAAAGGCATATGAGAAAGAGAAAATATGAAACATGAGGAAGTCACAAAGAATCTAGACTCTTTGAAGTTGGAACTGGAATCAAAGAAGCTTGATTTTGTCGCAAGGAAAGTGAAGGTGGAAGCTTTGGTTGCGGAGGTAATAATATTTTGATCACTTATGGGATTCTTAAGCGTCATTGAAACTAGGAGGTTAAACTCTCACGTGTTGTTTTATCTCTCTTGGTGTTTTGATAATAGGGGGATGGCATAATTAAGAGAAATAATTTAGAAATAGAATCTGGAGCAGCTACCAAGCATCAACTGTATAAAAAGTGTGAAGAGATCGTTAATGAGGTCCGTTCTGAACTATGGAAATTGTTTTTTTCTATTACTTTGTTGCTCGCTTGCTTGAACCAATTAATACGACTGAATTTGAGATCTGAAGGGTTTATATCATCAAATAATCAGGAAGGAAATTTAGCTAGATTTTGTGGCATCCACTTTTCGAATGCCCTCCTGTGTTAGGTATCTTTAAAAGAAATTGGTATCTTGAATACAAATTTGTTTGTACAAGGATTCCCATGTGATCTTCTATCTGACTGTAGTATTCTACAGTATAAGGTTAGAATACTCAAGTGAAGTTATCATTCTTTCCATAGTGTAATGTTACAGACTTAGAATGGTTAATCTGAAGTCTAATTAGAAAGATGAACTTAACAACTAGCTTTTGCTGCCATGTTTTATTATATATCATTTCATTTACATTTGTTTTCTTCCTGAAATGTATATCCCTGGGTTTAATTCTATCCTGAAATGTATATTTGTGGTTGTAGTTTCACAGCTATTCACAATCTATCGGGTCTTATCTCGACGGGGTGCAGTGTTAACTTGTGCTCAACAGCAGTCAACCAGTAGATACTCGAAGTTCTGAATATAGAGTTTTGGTACATTCTGTTCTGTGATTATTCATTCGTTGTTTTGTGGAGAATGTTGGAAGTCATGTGCCCTTGCTAGAAAGAAGTTGGTGAATTTGTTGTTTTTTCTTACCTACTGGCTCGACCAAATGTCTGGATCACAGTTTCCAATTTAATCCTCACGTGTAAAACCTGTACAACTTGTATTTTGTAATATTAAATATGATCAAGTTTGTGCGTGATTTTTTCTTGTAATCTCTAATCTGAAGGATGATGTATTTGTTGGAGTTGCCTTGATTTGGTAGGTAATGTGATGTTCAGCTCCCTAAACTATAAAATATTGGTGTCTATAGAAGAGGTAATCTTGGAAGGTTCAGTCTTGTTTTTGGTTATACATGTCCCTTTTAGAGCCAAAACCCAGTTAGGACCATTGTTTAACCAATTGAAACTACTTGTTTCAGACCTAGCATGCTTTGCAATAGAATCTGCAATATGGTTTGCATCTCTATGCACGGAACCATTGTTTAACCAATTGAAACTACTTATTTCAGACCTAGCATGCTTTGCAATAGAAACTGCTATATGGTTTGCATCTCTATGTACATAAGATCAATGTCAAAAATCACCTAAAATCACTAAAGCATCATTAATCAAATTTAAAGTTGTCCATCTGACAGCTGAAAGTTTTCCATTCAGAGTATTTATTATATTCACAGTCTCCTTCTAAGTGTATTTCTTTGGCCCATAACACAGCTTCCAGAAGTGTCATCGCCTCTGTTTGTTCTGGATCTAAAGTTTTGGCTGGTTTTCCTCACATTCCGCATTCTACGACATATTAGTCCAATTCCATAGGTTTCACAGTTTATTATATGTGATGCATCAAAGTTTATCTTATGTATCAAGTACTCCGAGCACTTCCATCTTGGTGTGTTTTTTTTTTTTTTTTTTGATCAGAATCCATCTTGGTGTTACCCTAGTTTCAGTACTGTTTGAATCAATAACTACAACACTTGATGCAATCAAATCACTTAACTCAGAATAAACCTGCCAAATAATCGCGGATTCATTTACTTGGATATTATCAAAAACCTTAGAACATCGTGATTTCCAAATATACCACATAGTACAACCAATTACCTCAATGGAATAACTGTCTACCTGTATATTAGAGTTCTATATGCTAGAAACATTACATAACCAATTATGAAGATCATGGTCAACAATGTTATCATGGATATGTGGACTTATTCCATTCCAAATTCTTCTAGCCACAACACAGTCAACAAATAAATGATGAACATATTCTACACCATTTCCACACATAAGGCAATTTGTATCATTGTGTCAAGTGAATCTAGCTAATCTTTCTCTTACATGAATGCATTTATGCAGACACTTCCACATAAAATTATGAATTCTAGGAGGAAGTTTACACTTCCAGAATCTCTTCCGGTTAATATTCAAGTTATTCCTGGTTGGACTTATTCTGAGTTGAGCATCTAAGATTACTCTGTATGCTGTCTTTACTGAAAAAACACCATTAGCAGCTGGTACCCATCTCATTTTATCAGAACCATACATAGGAACTCTAAATTTTCTTATGGCAGAAATAATATTTTGATCAGATAAAACATTCAACACATCAACATTCCAGGTCTTACTATTTTGATCCGTTAACTGCTTAACATAAGTCATATTAGAAGATATAAATTGAGAAGTGGGAAGACCTAGATGTTTTGGTACCCAATTATGTTTCCATATGTGAACAAAATCTCCATTTCCTATTTCTATAACATAATGTTTCCCAATGATATCTAAAACCTTTACAAATTCCAACCCGTATCCAAGATCCGCTTTCTGGCAAATGATCAATTAAAGGATCTTTATTATCAAAATACTTACCTCGAAGGATTTTGACCCAAGAAGTGTCAGGATTCTCAAGCATTCTCCAAGCAAGCTTTGCAAGGAGAGCTTTGTTCATAATGTCATTCCTCCTAATATTTAGACCCCTTAACTCTTTAGGCAAAGCTATATCAGACCAACCTTTCATGTACTCACCTTTCCCATTTTGCTGTTTCCCCCACCAAAAATCCCTCTGAATGGAATCGATTTCAGATAGAATACTCTGTGGCATTTTGAAAACAGGAAGATGGTGATTAGCCATACTACCTAGGACATATTAGTTTAGAACAGTCTTACCTGGTTGCGTAATGTACTTAGATTTCCAAGGTGCAAGTCTACCTCTACAATTGTCCACAAGATGAAAAAAAAGAATCAGCCTTACTTTTTGCAAAAGTAATGGCCCACAAAGATACGTTTCCTGCAAATCCATTCTTCTTATTTGCAAGACATTAGCAAAATCAACTTTAACACTATTTGGCACTTCAAAACTAAAAGCAATAGTTCATTTTGCAAAATTCACAGCTTCACACCAAAACTTACTAAATTGCTCAATAATAGATGCTAGATTTCTTGCTTCCTTTGTTCTAGCTTTAATGAAAATCAAACAATCATCACGAATAATAAATGAGATATAGAAGGACAAGCTTTAGTGGGTTTAAAACCATGTATAAGACCCCCTTGTTCAAATTGATTAAGAGATCTAAAGAAACATTCCATAATGAGAATAAACATATAAAGAGACAGGGGATCACCCAGTCTCAACCCCCTTTGCGGAAAATAGACCTCACCTGGTGACCCATTCAGTAAAATGGATGTTGAAACCGTTGATATGCATTGTTCTATTTTTTACACGAAGACTCAGAGAAGCCTAGTTTTTCTAGATTTTTTATTAAGAAAGTCCACTCTACCCTTCGAAGGCCTTGGACATATCTAATTTTATTGCTATACCCCCATCCTTAGCTTTAGTTTTCTTCATAGAATGCATAAGCTATCACTATATTATCTTGTATTTTCTTACCAGTTAGAAAAGCAGATTGAGCAGGATTAATTATTTTATGCAAGATTGTTTTAAGCCTAGAAGCTAATAATTTTAAAATAATCTTATAGTTTACGTTGCATAAACTAATAGGCCTGAAATCAACGACCGCTTTTGGGAAGTTGTGCTTAGGAATGAGGGCACACTAGTGGAAAATGGGGTTTTATTGACCCACGTCCCCGACCCTCAATGGCAGTCAGTGGACCATGGACCGGTCAAAACGGTTGAAAAATTCTAAAAGCGCTAAACACGGTCGTTGAATAACAAATTTTTATTATTATATTAACCCTCTTCAACTACCGATGCCGCGACCGCTGAGCCCAGATGATTCCGTGGTTAGATTTTCTCGAGATTACGTCTGATCACTGACCTACGGCTGTGATTAAATATCTCCTCTCCACATTAAAACCCAATGAACCTTATCTCTTTATATCTTTTTTATTTCTCTTCTCTCTCACCTCTTTTACACGGGAATTCCTCATCTCTCTCTCTCTCTTGGTTTTTTTCTCTGCAAGTTTAATGGAGATCGAGTCTTCTATTTGGCTTCCTCTCTCACCTCTTTCATTATATCGACCTACATCGCCTTCTTCTGCAATGTCTCCAGATCCGGAAGGAGGAGTAAAAGTCAATACCCCTCAAACAAATAATCGATTTCGTTGGTAGTCCGTTCTTTCTTTCAATGATAAAATTCTCACGATTAAATGGGTAATTATCTATGACTTATTCTTCTTCATCATCTTCAATAGATCTTTCATTGTAATACCTAGGTCTCTGTTTTTCAATACAATTTTCTACTGTATTTTCTTGTAATTAATCGTTATACTTTAATGGAAGAATTGAGATATTATTGTAATTGGGTTTTGTTATTTTGCTAATTTCGAGGATTCACCGAAAAAAGAAGAAGTATCATTTGATTTACCAGCAATAAGGTAGTTTAATGGTTTTTCTATAATTACTTGAATTCCTTACTTCTGATATCGATGTAATTCTTTCGATTTTGTTTTCATTTTTGGGTTTTTTATGAAACATGAAACCTAGGTTTTTAATTTGGGTTTTTTAATTTGATTTTGTCTATGTTTCACAAACAACAGCTGGCCTAAGCTGATCTGTTTTAGGTTTGTTTTGATTTTTTTGGCTTAGATTTTAGGGATTTATTTGATGATATTTGTTGGTGATGCTTTGGGTATTGTAGGGTTAGCGAATGCAAAGACTTTTTCAGTACTAGGTGGAAAAGATTCAGGTGTTGTTCTTGATGCTACTAAGACTAACTAACAGAAGAACCTACACCTAACCATTACTGAACCCGGCAACGGAAAAAGTGCAACATGGAATAGCATCCTTTACAAAGAAGCTTTCAATTCTAAGTGTAGTCCTGATGGTGTTACAACTAAGTGCGAGTTGTAGTCAACCAGATGTCAAGATGGACTCATTCTTAATGTGATTGATACACCAGGTAATTGGTTTGTTTATCATAATTAGGATAGGATATATTTGTAAAGAATGGAATCCACGCTATTCTTCTTGTTTTGTCGATTAAGAATCATTTCTCTGAAGAAGAAGAAGAAGCTATTAGAAATTTACAGATTCTATTCGGAGAAAAAATTCTTAATTACATGATTGTTGTGTTTACTCATGGTGTGATCGCTTCAAAAGAGATGAAAACAACGCAATGATCGAGTTTATGGATATCAAGGCCATTGAACCCTTAAAGGTAGTTCTTACTCTATTTCATGTTGTTGGTTTGGCTTTTAGTTAGTTTTAATTTGATGAACATCTATGCAATTTGACTGTGTAGAAGCTCGTTAAATATTTGGTTTTAAGCTTCTAATATTTAGTTTTATCTAATTTACAAAGCCCACTAGTGGTTTCTGACGCATTGTTCTATTTCTGTGATTCATAAATTGACCCGTTTGTGCAAAAACCGATTGGTTCTTTTTTATAATGTGATTGAGATAGGAGTAAGCGGGCCAAACAATTCCAATGGTCGATTTCACTTGTACATTTGGTCACAAAAGAGAATGGAGGACAACCCTATACAAATGAGATATTTGATGAGATTAAGGTGACTATTTGTAAATATGTTGTCCTTGTCATTCATTTTTTTTCTTCACTTTTTATAAGTGTGAAATTATGCAAGAGATATGTTGCTTTTTCAACATTTGAGCCTAGAAAATGTAAACTAAAGGAGTTGTTTTATAAGTGTGCACTTCATTCTAATTATGTCATTTGCATAACAAAAGGAAACACGAAGGTACCTGAGACAGAACATTCCGAGAGGCCCTCTACCTCGGAGAAGGAGTATTCAGGAGTGCTTGATAGAATAACTGAGATGGTATTCACTATTCACCCTTTTATTTTTTTTATAAATGCATACATTGTGGAAACATGATTCCTACTGGAACTATTAGGCACTAGGAATTTATTAGTTCCGTTACTTGGTAAACAAAGCCATCTCATAAGCTATTGTCATCATCGTATGAATTTAGGAATTTATTTTTCATCATCGTACGAATGATGAATCTCTTTATATTTGTTGACTAATGATGTCATTCTCATTGGGTACGACTTGCTGCTTCCATTCACATAAGTTAGTCCCAAAGGCAAGCTTATTAAGCTACGATCTTTTTACAGGATGGCTATCTTTATATAATTGCTTTAATTAAATCAAGGAGAGACCTATAAATGGCATACATAATAGCATTTTCAATTTAGGTTGAAGGACCGTACTGAGATTGTCTACTAGTTGAAGAACAAAATGAAGATATCACTGTAGGCTTTTAAAGTTGAAACTTTTTTCAGAGTGAGCAATGGTCTGTCTTTGAACTGGACTAGTTCTAGTTAAGTTGTGTCCTATTTAATTTTGTGCATTAAGAAAAAATACAAACCAAAATCGATGCTCATCTCCAAGAGAAGTGCACAGAACTGTCATGAGGAAGGAATTCAGTGAATCGGCCAAGGCAGTGCACAGGTAATTTGTGATGCATACATGGATAACTTGATTTTATAGCCACTTTGACAGCAGTGGTCGTGTGTTCCGCAAGGGCGTGTAGTACGATGTTGGGGGTACATCCTATTACCGGACCTCAGTTTTATTCGGAAGTGTAAGAATATAATGCCTTTTTGGTTCCTTCAATTTGGTTAAGAATCTCTTTGAAGTTAGTTATTACTTCGTTTAATTTGTCTACATTGGGAATCTCTTTTTAGGAGAGGTAATATTACAATCTCTGCACTATTTATTTCTCGGAATTATGGAATGACGCTGAATACACCAGAATAGACAAACCTATCTTTTACCAATGTACTGGGTCGGTAAGGAACTAAAATATTGTGTTGTCAATATAGAACTGTTTTAGCATTTAATATTGACTTGTAGTGACAAGTTTTTGTGCTTATATTATTTGCATTTATTCTTTTTTCTCAAGGTCTAGCTCCCAGGCCCGTATCTACCACATATCTTGCAAGGCCGTGGGAAGAAGCAAGAACTCCCGTATCTTCGAGTCATTTCATTCAAGATGTAAACATTCCGAGATAGAACCCTGGTAGCCCCATTAACTACATTAACTAAATTGTGGCATTTGGTCAATAATGGGACGACTCCACGGCCCTGCGGATCACAACTAGTATGGAACGGCGGATTCCAGTTTACTACTACAGGTTTAGTTTCTGCGCAGGTAAGCTGAGCTTTTCTTTTAGTCTTCTGTTTTGCATATTGATTATAAAGAATACTGTTCGATTCATCCTTATCCAAATTCGTGTTTTCAAAATCATGATATATCTTTTTTTTCATTCATTCTTATTATGTTTCTCTTCTTTGGGATTTGCCTGGATGTAGGAGTATCTTGTAAGTTAGAACATAAATCTGATTTTAATCTGCGTCTAAAATGATAGAACCGAGGAACCAGCGTCAATCGGTCCGATTGCATCATGTTTCTTACAATGTTTTTATATTGAAGTCGGAATCAATAGTGAAGTCTAATTGTGATACCCTAATAGCTTCATTTACAAAAACAATAGCCATGTGTTCTGTTGACATATATGCTTAGGGTTAGAGTATGAGTTCATATTTGGATGACTAAGCTTGAATTTGAGTAATTAAGTAGTGGGTTTTAACATTCTACTTGTCGTGTTGGTTGTAAAAGTTGAGGATAAAGAATAAGCCGAACCAGTTGCAAGACATATGAAGATGTCTAAGTCTTAACGAGAAAGAAACCAACATTTGAGAATGGATAATCATAAGATGAATATTTCTTAGAATGTATGCTACCTGGTTAGGAAGATGTGCATGAGAATTGTCAAAAATGACGTTTTATCCCATTGGTTAGTTTCAGGAAATGTGGAATTTCAATACAACAGGGTAGATTTAGCTTATATTAACTTTTAAATGAGAATATCTTTTGAAGTTTGCTGCTAACACAATTTTAATACACTAAAGGGAAAATATATTTTTCATGTACTCATTTTGGTTTGTTCTTTTTATGGTGAATAATGATGGAGAGAGACCCAGATTGTTTACGAAATCATTGTGTATTTTCGAGTTAGGAACAAACAAAAGTTTAATCTTCGTGCCAACTGAATTAAGAAGGTTCCACATTGACTTTCATTTTTCTTCTTTTAGCTATTAAATGCGTTAGTTCTTTGAGTTTTGTGTTAAAGCGTGCTCTTTATGTTCTTGGATTCCACATGTATCTTTTAAGAAAACTTATTAGGACTTGTATTATGTGAATTCGGGATTTGAATCCTCTTTGTGTGATTTTGAAACTAAATGTCAGCCGAATTCGATTATGGGTTGTGCAATGAATGTTTAATGGAATGGAATTTGGTCCAGCATTTTGATTTGAGTTTCATTTTGATTTGAGTTTGATTTTCTTCTTATTTAAGCTTCATAAGAATTCTAATTTGAGATTTAGTCAAATTCAGCCAGGCCAGACGGATCGGTCCAGTTGATCGGGCCGAGACGGGATCGGTCAGATGATCAAGCTAGGCAACCAATCACGAATCTATTTTTTTATATTAAGATTTATATCTACGTCGATTGAAGACAGTCATAAAGTTTTGACCGTTAAAATCGAGTCGTTGATATAAGATTTTCAACGACCCCTAGAGACACGTCATAGTTGAAAAAGACGCTCAAACAGCGACCCTTTCTTCGACCGACAAAGCAAGTCATAAATACGAGTTAAATGACTTGCTTCGTCGGTCGCGAAACTGCTGATTTCCACTAGTGGCAGTGAAATTATGATTAATCTGTTTAACATATGATGAGAATGGAAAAGGATTGAACCATTTTAACCACATCAATTTCGACAGTACCCCACAGCACCTGGTAGAAACCAGGTGGGAAACCATCAGAACCTGGTATGGTCCATGGTTCCTTGTTAAAAACTACATGTTTAATTTGATCAGCAGTAGGCATGAAAGTAAGAAACACATTATCAGCATCAGATATACAAGCACTCACATTATTCAAATACGAAGCAGGGTCGGGTGGTCTAGTACTCCTACCCATATCACAAAAATGTCTTTTCAATTCATAAGCAATCTGATCTCTTTCTGACAACCAAATTGTTTTGTAAAGATTCAATTTGAGTTTCACTTTTACTAAAATTTGCCTTATGATGAAAATAATCCGTATTTCTATCATCTAGTTTTATGGCCTCATCTTTTCCCATTTGTCTCAAAAAATCCTCTTCTATATCATACAAATATTTCAGCTTTCTAGTAAGCTCATCTATTTTAACAAAGTTTCTATTATTCATGTTTTTGGTTAGACAAGCTTTTTGTGATTCAATATTGGCAATCTGGGCATTTATATTACCAAAATGGTTGGTTCCAATCCTTTAAGATATGTTTAGTCTCAAGAAGTCCTCTAGTTATCTTAAAAGCATGAGAACCAGGTGAGCTACAGTTTCACCCATTTTTAATCATATCAGCACAAGCACTATCCCTAAACCAAGTTCTGTTAATCCTAAAAGGTTTCTTTGTGGGATTATTGATCTTCGAGGAAACAAGTAAAATTGGACGGGTGCTCACACCCTAGAGATGGTTAGAAGGAACTCGTCAGTCTCGTACCCTTTGTGCGCGTTCGGTTCGGATTTTTGGAATCCCATGAATTGGATTTCGAGGGAATGGGCCCAATTCCCCTGAACCGAACAATCCATATACTATCAGAATTGGGAGAAATTTTTTGATCGCGGACAAATATGGATGATACCATGAGATATCATTTGTCATTTCTTAGTTAAATAAAATCGTATTTATTATCTAAAGTGGTAATAAAAAAAATAAACGCGATCTTAGAAAAAAATAAAAATATGGGAAGGGATATTATGGAATAATGGTAATTCATATATTCTAGCATATTCAACGATTGCTCTACCTGTTTATCAGGAAAAAAATAGAAATAAAACAAAAATCGACCGCTCTACTTACGAAATCTGCTTGCAAATCCTTTTGGAAATATTACCCAAATACTTCAAATCTTGACTGAATGGTACGGACATGATAGGCCTTTTTCCTTCCATCCCTTGAATATAAAGAAAGGGAGGCAGAGCCTACGGTGGTCTTAATTCTTGGTTGGAGGGGGCAGACCAACTATTATATAAGTAGCTAGAGAGGTAGGGCAGATCCTGTGGTGGCCTCAAATTAAAGTTCAATTTCAATGTAAACCATGCCTTAAAATTAAAAGGAGCAAGATTTATTTTCTTTCTTTTTTGTGAGGTCATCAGTCAGTTAAGGTATCTGACTTTCAGTACAAGTAATGATTTTATTTCGGTGCTGGATTTGGCACCAAAGCCAGTCGGTATAGCAATGCATATTTTTAATGCACATTTTGGTTCTGTACCATAAAAATCTATATATTTCCTTTGTCTCGATAAAATGTGAGGTCTTTACTAAACAAAATTGGAATCAATCATATGTCAACACTGTTAGAGCACTGCTCGGTCGAACTCGCAAGCGTTGCTATCTCAAGCTTGTTTGTCAAGTTTAGTTGCCAAAACTATAAGTCTTGATTTCTAGTCTACTTATAGCTAAGTCTCGGATTAGGATAGAAAGTGTAGTTGATCTTTAGACTTCACGACGTTCATCGATTGAATACGAAGAAATACTACGGGAAAACAAGAAGTTTCGCAGAAAAGAGAAGTTCCAATATGTTGAGGAAATACCTAGTAGAAGACCTATGAGCCAAGAAAAAAAGTGGACAATCTTTTGCAAATGCATGTAGTAGCATGTAGCTCCTACCAAACACTATGTTAGAGCACTGCTCGGTTGAACCCACCAAGCGTTGGTATGTCAAAATTGGTTGTCATATTTAGTTCCAAAACTCGAGTCGATATTATGTAAAATACAGTCAACTTCGATAGGTTAGACTAGGTATGATAGAAGTATTGTGCTCCAGTTACTCACAAAGATCTGAAGATGGATTGAAGACAACAAAGACATTATCCTTCAGCTTGAGGTTAGTAACTATGACTTGACTTGTTCCATATCTATCTTGTGTATTTCAAGTCGTGTATATTGAAAACAAAACTGCAAAGCATGATTACACTCTAGTTAGACATAGTATTAAGGAATACAATACTAGGTTTATTGCTTAACCATTAAACTTTGTAGATAAGACATCGCCATTATCATTTGAATGATATTGTGATTATGTATGGGTATGAGGTGAGGATTTCATCTGAGGGAACAATGTTTACATGTGTTCTAAGGAAGTAACTTCATAAACTTGTTTGTGAACCGAAAAGGAAATAGCCAGGTGTTATTGGTTTTGTTATTCATTACATATCTTATGAACAACCAATATATGTGATAGAGTATAACCGCTCACAACTTGTTGTGTTCTTGGAAGAACTGTTCACAAAGGCCTGACTTATGTATTGGTATAACTTTTATTAGTAAAACCGATCTTAAGTAATCACCTGTGGTATGATCGGATTTTGTATGTCTGACCTTGTAAGGGAAAGGGAACCGATCCTAGTAAAGGGTGCAGTACATCAAAGGGAACCGATCCTTGTATGGGGTGCGACAAGGTTTATAGCAGAAAGGGGAACCGATCCTATGGACATGTGCAACACATATAAGTTAGATACCATATATATGTGAGGAACCGATTCTAGTACCTAGTCAACCAAACTTTTGGGAAGCTAGTGTGACTATGCACAATACTCACATGGAGGTAGAACCGAAACTTGTTTTGGTAGAACTGTAAACCCATGATTGTGATTGAATGTTGGTTTGATCAATTACATAGTTCTTGAAAGTCAGATGAACCAATTCTAAACTTGTTTGGAAGTGTGGAAAATCGGTTTCAAGGTTGTAAGTGTGAAAGAGAACTTACAAAGTTAAGATGTCGACAAACTTTGAACACGTGCTATGAATGTTTATTTCTTTAATTGTTCAAAGATATTCCTTAACAGCTAAAAGGAAGAAAATCCCAGGATCGAAATTAAACAGGTTAAGAATCTTTTAATTAAGGTTCTTAATTATATATATATATGGAAAATAAGAATTAGTAATGTGCATTTACTAGTTAAAGATTTTCCAAGGAGATTTTCGATCAATATTTTGGACAGAGCATTCTCAGGAATTATGGAAACCGAATTTGGAATGTATTGAATATCTTTGAGAATATTTTCGGTTTTGGAAATTCCTTGGTGTCCAAACTTCCTTGTCTATAAATACTTGAAGTTTGCATTTCGGACAAACTAATCCTTCGTGACAGTAAACTTCCTTTGTTGTACTGTTACTGGTGTAGCCGCCTATTTGGAGATGAGAGTAACCTAATTAGGCGAAATCTCTTACGGCCGCTCAATTTAAATTCTTCTTTGGGATTGAGAAGCTCTAGCGCGACCCGTTGGTGGGAAACTAGATAATTACAGTTTATCTTTTGTTTTGGATTGATTTGATTGACTAACGGTTGTTGAATCTTTGATTGCACCTAGTTTGTGTATTCTTGAGAACCTTCTCTTCTGATATAAGGCTCACTCAAACTAGATCAAAGATCAACGTTTCTACGGATCTAAGTCTTTCTAGATCCGTAAGATAGATTCATTGATTTTCCATTGTTAACAAACTCCGTCATGTGCGACAAATCAATAAGGAATCAAGTTTGTTTTTGCAGATTGCTACTTTGAAGATTAAATCGAAGATTGAAGATTTTGAAGATTTGAAGAAGAAGTTGTTGTGAATCATTAAGAAGATATACTCGATCTACTCCTAAAGAGAACGTCTGTTCTGCTAATATTGGGTATTAAATATCTATTGAGAACTTCGGTTCTGCTAGATATTATCAAATCAAGAATCTTTTTGGTGAGTAACTAGGATCTTAGTTTACTTAGTAGTGTCTACACGAAGTTGTAGGTTTACTTTTTGTAGCGTCTTAATTCATTGAGTATTCAAATCTGGACTAGGTCCCGGGGTTTTTCTACAAGATTGTAGTTTTCCTCGTTAACAAAATTCTGGTGTGTGCTTTAATTTATTTCCGCATTATAATTGTTTTTATATTATAATTAAAGTAATTACACTTGTACGTTAACTAGGCACTTGATATTTATCTTATAAGGTTTCGGTTATCAAGTGAACACTTTGTCGTAGTATTGTCTCGATTCATATCCATAGACGATCACACAAAGTGTATATGATTTCTCCACTTGTCTGATATAATTATTCACGTGTTAGACCAGTTCGGACTAATCCTATTTCAAGTGGACACTGTGTTAAAATATTTCTTGAGTGATCGTTGCTCCAAGAGGTTTATACACGGTAGAGATTGAATAGGTTGTGATCAAATAAAAAGATTGTGGTGTATTTGGGTACCCTCGTCTTTTCACACTAAATTACTCTCTTATTAAGCTCAAAATAACATTGTAATTGATCAAACTTTTCCAATACAATAAAAATCCTAAGTTGAATTTCTTGTAATCCCTTTTAATTTATTCTTTTTTCAAAATTTAAAACCAACTATTCCCAATTTTACCATGGCTTTTGGGAAACAATTGTGTTACCAGAATTTTTCTCGCACCTTGATGGTAGGGATGTTTATGATTCCGGTTCCTCCCAGATACCATTGGATCCGGAACTAGAATCGGAATAAAAGAGGGTCCGGATCCTAACAATTCCGAATCTTAATTTAGTGGTTCTAAAAACCGGATCCGATTTAAAATATAAATAGTCGTCGGGTGCGGAAACCCGTTCGGCCTTTACAAATCAATTATATTTCTAAAATGTTTATTTTAACTTCTTCAGATTGGCTTGAACCTTATAATTTTTCATACAAAACAATTTTTATGTCTATACAAATAGTTTAATTAGATATTTATCTAAGAAAAATTATATAAAAATAAAAAAATCCAAGCAAAACTGGGAGAAACCTTATATTTTTAAAATGGTAAAAAAAATAACACATATTCGGGTACCCGACCAGCAATACCCGGTAGGACCCAAAAGCTTATCGATTCCTTACGGTTCTACCTTTGGGTACTAGTATTCATAATGGGCCCATTGTTAAGACCCGGACCCTATTCACCCAGTGTAATCGGGTACTCGTTGACGTCCATACTTAATGCGCGCATGTAGCTGCTTTTGAATTAGTTGTCTTTTTTCTAGATTCACAGTTGTTTCATGATTAGTGTCCTTGGGCTTATATTTTTTGTGGTATGTGGTCAAGTTTTCTTAAAATGTTGTGTGGATATTTACATGTAAGGGAAATTCCTAGATTT